>CAUYPK010112528.1:0-44084 GCA_963574355.1 Loris lydekkerianus
AAAAGCCTATCTCTGTGAGTAACCCAGGGGGGTCCAGACTTCCTAAGCCTCTGGAAGAAAAACAAGTCACTTTAAACTCACACTGAATTCACTTTGTGTGCTTGATGTAGGATATGTTTATTTTTAAATATTATCCTACACCTTAGGGCCACCGTGTTTTGTTATGAAAATGTAATAAAAACTTCAAAAAACAAAATGATCCTTTCCAACCTAATGAAAAATGTGTTATTTTTTGTTTTCTGTGCATGAGTTATGTACAACTCACGTGGTGCTAGAATCCTTTTTTTATTCTGCATGCCATGTGAGTTGTATGTGACTCACAACACACCTACTGAATTTGTTTCTGAGAATTGAGTCTCGTCATTCCACAAGAATTTAGTTGTGTCTGGAGTTGACCTTGGGTAGTCCTGGATGAATCATACCCTCTCTGTGCAACAGTATCATGTTGTCACATATTGTCATACGGATTTTGGTTAAAGAGAAGGGGAAATAATGCAATTGGAATTTATGGTGATCAGAGAACATTGGGTGGGCCTGCTGATCAGGGCATCAAGAGGTGGGGTGGGGAGATGTGCCCATTGACAGTGAAAACAATGAGCAGAGGTTTCACAGCTTCAGGAGGCCCTGGGCTCAAAACTAGCAAGAGTTAAATACAATTCACATGACAGTTAATGTGTTAAAAGGAAGAATACTGTCCAAACATGAGGTATGTGATTCGTGGCACCTAGAGAACCTAAGGATAATCAGTAATGTAATGATACAGTTCAACTGAGTTTTTTATGTAAGAAAATAGTCATTAGTTTTAGACCTTTGTTAAATGGAGAGAAGTTAGGAATAGTCTTTATGGTGGTTTTACATGTTTATATACCACATAAGAGGTACAGGAAAAAAATCTCTGCCTTTATAGAGCTTATAATCTAAGAAAAATGCATATGTAGATTATGTTGGATGTGCTAAAGAGCACCCAAAAAAGCAGGCAAAAGACATGTGAAAGATAGGCAACTGTCCAAGGAGTCTTGCTCCAAAAATCTCTCCCCTACCGTATGAGTATTTTTCCTTTGCTGCCACACTTTACCACCAGTTTATAAACATGTTGTCTTTCCTTCCATTAAAAAGTAAAAGTAAAAAAGGGGAAAGGAGGGTGACAGCTGAAACGGGGAGGGTAAGGGGGGGAGGGTTTTTCATGTTTTTTTAAATGAACGGAATAACATGTTTGTATACTGATGGTAAAGATGCAGTATCAAGAAGCAAATTTGATATGGTTGGTGGATTTCTGGAGTAATGGAGACATGATCTTAAATAGGTCAGAAGGGAGAATATTTGATGTGCAGAAGTATGTATTTATGGTTCATTTGAGTAAAATGAGAGGAAGACAGTGCCAGGATATAGATACCAGGTGGTTGGAATTGTGGAAATTCTGTCCTGATGGTTTTTACTCTGAAGTAGGAAACAAGGTGGTCAACTGAGAGCAAGGCTGGTGAAAAGAAATAGATTGGAGGTTTGAGGAGAGAAAACTAATATGAACTAATCCACTAGGATAGTAGGAAAGAGAATGGTATAGTAGTTGGGTGTTAAATCACCATGACTTGTAAATACTGTTAGAATGACAGTGAGACAGAAGTTAAAAATTGTTTTGAAATGCGTTATGACTTTTGCAGCAATGAATGCCTGCAGTTAATGGAAAATAAAGTTTCTCAAGGCATTCAAAACTTAGGTTTTATGAAGAGCTAATGGAGAACACATTGTCGCGCCCCACCCCCACCCCCACCCCACCCCACCCCCGTGCCCCAGACTTCTCTGGTGTTAGTCTGTGAGAGGGCTGTAGGTGTGGCAGTGTTTTGTGGAAATACCAGGTTAGGGCAAGGTGAAAAAGAGTAATAGATAAAGGAAATTTTAGTGGTGGCTGACTTTGGGGACACTGTAAGGATTTTCAGGACCAAAAGATGGGATTCATTAAAAAGGGATTAAATAAATACTTTGGAAAGATAAGAGCGTGTAAGCAGTTTGGAGGGACAGTGGAAAGGAGGCTAATGAGTTAACTAAAGAGAATAAGCAGATGCTTAACATTGCAAAAACAAAATCTCTTCAGACATTCAAAAACCCACTGTTCTTTATTTCCCCTAAAGACAGAACAACGGGAAAAGCCTATTTTAGTTGTAAACCAGTGTCATGAGGAAACTGTTGCAAGATAATTTTTCCTTTGTCCTCTGAAACATTTCAACAGTAGAATGTTTTGTCTTCAGTTTACACATAATATAAATTGGATAACTTGTTTAAATTTTGTATTCCCTATGGTAACCTTTGGTAAAGGTCAAAATGACCTTGTCAGATGGGTGTCTTAACAAACATAGTATCTTGCTCGAGCTTGATCTCTGTGGCAAATCAAATAGAGCTTAAACTGACAAGTAAAAACATCATTGTTGTGAGTGCATGGGTTATATTCTGATATTTCTTAATATTGAAGATTTTTAGTATATCCTGTATTTTAACAGGTTGCAGTATTTTACAGAGCAAGCCCAAGGCACAAGATGAAAATTATTAAGGTGGGTATCTAAGAATCAGATTGGTTTATTTTTGCATACAAAATGCTGCTAATTTGTCTTTTATATTTGCACTGCAAGGAATATCAGAAGTATTGTGAAACAAAACAGGTTTTTTTTTGTTTTTTTTTCTTTTTCTTTTTCTTTTTTAAGAGCATGACTTGGAAACACTAATAAAGAATTTAGTTGCTATACTGATATGTAGAAGAAAATTTTAATAAAATATTTGCAAATACAGCTTTCTTTAAGCAGACAGTATAAAATTATGTTCTAACATAGGTCCATAGCCAAATTATCCCAATGTGAGTAGTGGTAACTAGTTAGAAACTAAATGATTACAGCAAGAAAATGTTACAGGAGTGTGAACAGTATTTAAAAAGTTATAGTTATTTACATTAACTAGTCAAATATATACATACATATAAACCAACTGATAAAGTGTCCAGTGATTATAGACTTAAGTTGTTAATCACAATAGCCAGCCATTGTATAGTTCAGAGTCTCTCAACTTTATGACTATTGATATTTTGAATTGGATAAATCTTTGTTGTGAATGGCTATTCTGTGTGTTGTAGAATATTTGACAATAATCCTGGCCTTACCCCTACAGTGTAGATGGCAAAGGCATTGCCCAACTCATGACAATCAAAAATATCTCCAAATACTGACAAGTGTCCCCTGGGAGGCAAAATGGCCTCTAGCTGAGAATCATTATATAGCAGACTGAAGATGAGACTTCAGACATACAGTCTTCCCAGATCTCAACCTCCATTGAGGTTTCTAAGTAATTTTAATTATATGTGAAAAAATAATCAACCAGGTGTAGTGTTGCACACTTGTAGTTCTAGCTACTCAGGAGGCTGAGGCAGGAGAATTGCTTGAGCCCAGGAATTCAAGGCTGCAGTAAGCAGTGATCACTCCAGCCTGGGTGATACAACCAGACCCTCCCCAAATTGAGAGGATTTATTTATCCCTTTGCCTTTATGGAAGTAATATTTTTTTTTTATCAGAATTCTAACCTCTTACCTCTACTCTATTCCAGTCTTTACAGAAGAATGGTTCAGTTGTAGCCATGACAGGAGACGGTGTAAATGATGCAGTTGCCTTAAAGGCTGCAGATATTGGAGTTGCAATGGGCCAGACTGGTACAGATGTTTGCAAAGAGGCAGCAGACATGATCCTGGTAGATGATGATTTCCAAACTATAATGTAAGTTCTGTTTCAGTGAATGCATATCAGAGTCTTCTCTTTTCCTAAACTCCATCCCCAGACAATTCAACTGGAAAAGAATTAGTAAATTGTGTAAACTAAACTGTGTTTCTAAATTAATTCATCTTATTTTATGGCCTAGTATATAGTTATAGACAGGCTTAATCAATGGCAGGACCATTTCTTTAAGAAATATTTCCTGACCTGGTGCGGTGGCTTATGCCTATAATCCTAGCATTTTGGGAGCCTGAGGGGGGTAGATTGCGTGAGCTCACTGGTTCGAGACCAGCCTGAGCAAGTGTGAGACTCCCCTCCCCCTCTAAAAAATAGCCAGATGTTGTGGTCTGCACCTGCAGTCCATGGCTACTTAGGAGGCTGGGAGAAGAGAATTGCCTGAGCCCAAGAGTTTGAGGTTGCTGTGAGCTATAATGCCAGCCAGGGCACTCTACCTAGTTTCTGTCTCAAAAAAAAAAAAACAAAAACAAACAACAACAAAAAACAAACAAACTTCCTGAGTGCCAGCTATATGTCACAGTTTTTCTGGGCAATAGTGTGGTGGTACAACCGTGAAATTTCATGAGTACTTTAATTCAAATTACATTAGAAATGTATATATACATGGTCTTACAATAAGTATTAAAAATTGTGAAGTTTATTTCCATACCTATTTTCTTATATCAATAGTGATGCATATCATCCTCATTTCCTGGTATAATTTATTAAATTTGAATAGGTTTGTTTCATCCACAATTTCTAATTGATTTAAGATTCCAATGTAATACCTGGAGGTATCAGTTTCACAGTGTTCAGGTGTGGATCATGTGACTTTTTTTTTTTTTTTCCTATAATAACCTTTTGGATGTTACAGAAAAATTAGTGATAAATTCTAATTACATATCCTAGGGTGCTTTCTTACTCCATTGCAACTACAGTGAAGCATTTGGGAGATCGGGATTCAGGGTATCTGCCAGGCTCTTTCAAGAATATGAGTTTTGTTTTTTTTCTTTCCAGTGTTAGAAATTATATAAAAATCTTAGCAGAAAGGGGAAGTTGCTTAAGAAAGACAAATTTTTCTAGCCAAATGAACGAGAGAATTTATTTGAATCTTTGTAAACCATGTCCTTTGTTTAATTCCTCTACAACATAATATCTACTCATGTGGAGGAGCAACAGACAGCCTGAGTTTTATAATTCTTATATATCTCAGTGCCATTTGATTTCTGACTTACATTAATTTGACCCTTTACCTTGCATCTTGTACCTGTAAGAAAAATGAACTTTGGTAAAGATCATATTTTAGTATTATAAATAAATGTGTAGTATTGTCTCGTGTAGAGAAACAGTGTATGATTTTAGTGTTGAAATATCTTAAAAATAAGAATTTTAATATTGTATAATGAAATTATAATGAGGATTACAGACTTGATTTTAATTCTTTGCTAAAATAAATGTTTCTATATTCTAATTTTAATTATGTGAAGAAAATAGATTATTTTTAGTGATACATGTGTCATACTGTTGGAAATTGATTTTCAGAATTAGCTCAGCAGCCTTTAGTATAAGATACAGCTTTGTTTTTACATGATACTTTTTTACTTCATCTTTATTTTTTAAATTTCAGGTCTGCAATTGAAGAGGGTAAAGGAATTTATAACAATATTAAAAATTTTGTTAGATTCCAACTGAGCACGTAAGTTTGCAAAAAAATTTTCACTATGGGTCTTCTAGATAAATAGTATAAAAAATGGATCTTGAGCAGAATGCCTGGGAAGTTCCATATTTCCGAGGGTTGTCATAAATGTAAGCTTTCCAGAAAGAAAATTAATTGTATTCTGAAATTAAAAATGGCATGATAAGTATGTTCTAAAATGATATATGTCTGTATCATCATCAAAATACATAAACCTGTATGATTTAATAGCTCACGAAATAACTGAAGTGGGGATGAGTCATATCCCATTGTTTTTGAAAAGTAAAAGGATATAGTGTAGTTGAAGTGTAGTTTCAAATGTAGTTACAAAAATGTTGAAATTCTTAACTGTTGAGTAGATTTTAAAATCTTTTCTCTGTTTTCTTTTGTTATCTAAACATTTTGAAAATCTTTGTTAAAATACTCATAGTTTCAAAATGTCCACATGAGTGAAGCATAGGTTACTTGAGATACAGGAACTTTGCTGCACTGTATAGTAGCAGTAATGCTCTGTCACAGTGACATGAGATTTTTAAATGCTAAAAAAGTGGTATCCTAAAATCATCAGGAGCTTTACTATGCTGATAGTTTTTTAAACGACTCTCTTTTTCTACAGGAGTATAGCAGCATTAACTTTAATCTCATTGGCTACATTAATGAACTTTCCCAATCCTCTCAATGCCATGCAGATTTTGTGGATCAATATTATTATGGATGGACCTCCAGCTCAAAGGTAAGAATTTGTTCATGCTGAACAGGAAAGACAGGAAGTTTTGAAAGTTTATTTATTGATAGCTCTGGAAACTTTGCAGCAATATATTTTGTTACATCGTGTCTGATGTGCATGAATCATTTATTCTCTTTGAGTATTTATTCCTGCTGTGGATCTGAGCTTCTGCATTGTCAGATGCTTAGCCTTGGGTTGAGAATAGATCAGGGAACAGGTACAGTTCCTGATATTAGAAAGTAAGCCACCCCCCAACCCCCCAATAATTGGATGTAATCGTGGTATTACTTAGGTTCTATTGTTACTTTTAGAGACTTCGGGAAAATATTACGGGACCAGCATCTATTTTCTTTTATAATAATGGGGCAATTGAGTGATATATGTCATTGGTTCCTGCAACAAATCATCCTGGTCTAGTGCTTCTTATATGAAAGATATGAAAGTCCACTTGGTAGGTCAGGTATTTTGACCCTATTTGAAATAAGTAAACTTATATGCAAATGGAATTAGACAATTTTTTGAAAGTTAACCATTAATTCTCTATAAACTGCCAAAAAGAGGAGAGAAATAGTGATAAAATCTGTGGTTCTTTTTGAGTAATAGTGGTCAGGATTTTCTTTATGAGTCAACATTTTGTCCATAATCGTTTTCTGGTTAATTGAGGTTAATGAGGTTGTGAAAGTAACAAATCCAAACCTTAAATTTTTCATTCATTTTTCTATTTGCTTTTAAGCCTTGGAGTAGAACCTGTGGATAAAGATGTCATTCGTAAACCACCTCGTAACTGGAAGGACAGCATTTTGACTAAAAACTTGATACTTAAAATACTTGTTTCGTCCATAATCATTGTTTGTGGGACTTTATTTGTCTTCTGGCGCGAGGTATATTCATTAAATAAGCTACTATATTAATGTGCATTTTGTAGGATAGGATTGTTAGTTATTTTGGTGTCTCATACAGAAAGCTGGGCAGTTAAGAGAGATCTTTGAGGGAAAAAAAATGATAGAAACATTTTGAAAGAGTTCGATTTCAGTCCTGTGGAATAATAGAATGTTTGATTCATGTATTAGGACAATTTAAATCTGATGAGAAGTATTGGTGCATGAAAATTTTGACAGAAGTTTAAAACGTCCGAGTATACATACTTTTGTTATTAAATAATAGCAGTATTTTAATATCTAATGAATGTATAGTTATGAGATTTTTTAACTTATGTACATTATAGCTATTCCCTAGATGATGTATAGAAAATTTAGGTAGCTTTTATGTTTCATACCTTAGCAGGGGTCCTCAAACTATGGCCTGTGGGCCGCATGCGGTGGTGTGAATGTATTTGTTCCCATTTTGTTTTTTTATTTCAAAATAAGATATGTGCAGTGTGCATAGGAATTTGTTCATAGTTTTGTTTTTTTTTTTTAAACTATAGTCCTGCCCTCCAACGGTGTGAGGGACAATGAACTGGCCCCCTGTCATAAGGACTGAATGTTGAAAGAACAGTTTTGAAAGAAAATAGAAACAATAAAGCATGAAGGTCAAAATTTTTTTTACAAATTAAAAAAAAAAAAAAGCTTGTGGACCCCTGAACTAAAGCATTTCATCCTAGTGGAAAGAAAATAATGTTTTTAAAGCATACAGTGTTTATTTATTAAATTCAGCCACTAAAAAGTCATTTTGTTATTTCCTCTTAACAGCTACGTGACAATGTGATAACACCTCGAGACACAACAATGACCTTCACCTGCTTTGTGTTTTTTGACATGTTTAATGCACTAAGTTCCAGATCCCAGGTACGCTTACGTGATCTTAGTTAATTCATTGAATTGAGTAGAGCACTCGCTGATATTAAGTAGGCAAAGATTATGGATTTTTAGCTTTGCTTAGTTTTGTAGCCATGGATTATTGCCCCCAGATGCAACCTTCTTATAAACATGCTGTTGGTCACAAGGAAGCTGGGGTATTGGGGCGGGGTGGGGATAAGCCTTATGTTTTACTATAACATCAAAGCATATTGTAAGTTGTATCATCTGCTTGTTCTTCTTTCCATTATCTTATGGAAAGGTTAATCTGAGCATAGGACAAACATCATGGGTTCTGTTAAGTTGATACCGTTCTCATTTTAGAAGAAAGTATTTCTAGAAATATAAGAATGATTTTGTGTAAATCAGTTTTTTTCCATCATCTCTGTTAGTACATCAAAGCTTAGAACATTTTAAGTTTGCTTTTCTTCCCATGTTTTATCTTAAGGTATGATTGCTACTTCTTAATCTGAGTGTTTTGATGGAAAATAATGGAGTAGACCCTAGTGGTACTTTTTCAGAACACATTGTCCTTGAAAACTAGGACTTGTTTGAGTCATGACTGTTCATTTCAATTTTAAAGCACTTTGTGAATCCTTCATTATATCTATTACCATTTGCCATGCTAGAATGTTTCTAAGTATAGTGAATTACACTAATTTAAATGAATTTTTTTTTTGCCTCCAGCTTCTTTTGAGACAATAGAGATTATTATTATTTATTTTTTTTTAAACAGAGTCTCATTATGCCACCCTTAGTAGAATTCTGTGGGATCACAGCTCACAGCAACCTCAAACTCTTGGGCTTAAGCCATTCTCTTGCCTCAGCCTTCCAAGTAGCTGGCCACAACAGGTGTCTGCCACAATGCCCAGCTACTTTTATTGTAGTTGTAGTTGTCATTGTTGTTTGGCAGGCCCAGGCTGGGTTCAAACTCCAGCTCCAGTGTATGTGGCTGATGCCCTAGCTGCTGAGCTACAGGTGCCAAAAGGCACCTTTTTACATGAAAATATTTTTACTTTCTTTTTTTTTTTTTTTTTTTTTGCAGTTTTTGACCAGGCCAGGTTTGAATCTTCCACCTCTGGCATATGGGGCCTGCACCCTACTCCTTTGGGTGACAGGCACCACCCAAGTAGTTTTACTTTTTTAGTGCACAAATACTAGGTTCATTTTTCAAGAAAGAATTATTTGTTAATCTACTTTAATGAATGGATAAATAATGTAGCAAAATAATAAAGTTTTTTAATGTTTGGGATGCTAAAGTTTTTTTTTTTTCTTTTTATGATCTCATTTATATAGTGTAACTTTTTTAAAGCAATGTCTTGATAATTTTTAGTGTTTACCCTTAATTCTATCTGAATTATTTTATTATAATAGTTAAAATTAAGACATTTCATGGTATTGACATTATAGAATTTAATGATACAGGATTACTGCCTGTTAATAATTGAAAGTGTATATAATAAGAAGTTGTTTCTTTGACCAAGGAGTAATAATTGAACTCTGTGCTCTGCCAACAGACCAAGTCTGTGTTTGAGATTGGACTCTGCAGTAATAAAATGTTTTGCTATGCAGTTCTCGGCTCCATTATGGGACAGTTACTGGTTATTTACTTTCCTCCACTTCAGAAAGTTTTTCAGACTGAGAGCCTAAGTGTACTGGGTAAAGAAAACTATCTTTATAACATACGTATTTTAGATAAATTGTATTATCTAATGTATTTGGTCTAGTAAAAAAGTTCTTTTAAAATAGCAATTAAGAGAAGTAACTGACTTTATGTAAAAAAGGAACATGCTTCAGTTTTTTGTTTAAGAAAGTTCAGGGGAGTCATTCTAACTCTGGAGTTTTAATTTTTTTTTTCTTTTTTTTCTTTTTTATAGCTTATCAATTATAAAGTTATATCATGTGATTCTGAAATATAGCATATCAACACCTGTTGTAAAATAATTTTGTTTATAATTTTTTAATGTAGCCTTTCATCTTGTATGAAGAGAAAGCTAGATTTAAGCTCACTGAAAACCAAATTATTAATTTAACTATGGAAAGTTGTAATTTTAAAGAACATTTCACTATTCTTTCTCATTCATTTGTACCTTCTAACTTCATGAAATATCAGTCTGACCCTAAAAGCAGAATGTCTTATAAAGGTGACAATGGAAATTGTACAGTATTCTTTCACATACCATGCATTAAATGTATGATACAATACATTTAAAAATTAATTTTCCTGTATAAATATGAGGAATGATGTAGTTGATGCGAATGCTATACCTATTCTTGAGTTGTTAAATTAATTTTGATATTTATAAATAGGAGTTAGTTATAAAAACTTCACTGTAGTTTTTGCTGTAAGATAAAGTTTATCTTAAAATTGCATTAGTTTAATTTTAGTATTTAAATTCCATATTTACATTATTCACATTGTTTCATTTTTTAAAAAAATGGAGTTTTAAGACAACAGCTACAGTTTTTCAAGTGGTAGGAATTGAGATTGTGTGGATACTATTGTAAAGACTAAGCCTTTCAGGCTTTGAAATAGAACATATTAATGCAAAATATTTAGTCTTTAGGTAGGCATTATCAATCAAATTGTTTACTAATGCTTGAATAGTGCTTTTTGAAATTTAAATTTTTATTTAAGCACTCCTCTTGCTGTGTTATTACTGTTAAAGGCTACTAGACACATTAGTTTTGGTTCAGGGAAGGTCATGAGAGAAGGCTTGGATTCTAGTTCTGGGCTGCTGCCTTTTCATAGCTTTGTGACTTTGGATAAGTCATTTAATACCTTTTAGTTTTATTTTTAACTCAGTGATTGTGTCTACCTCATGGAATGGTTGTGAAACAATGTATTTTAAAGTTATGGTAAAATGCTAGAGAAATGTAAAATAATAAGCTTCGCAACTATAAATTTAAAAGCAATATAAAATCCAACTTATTTTCTCTTGCAGATCTGTTGTTTCTTTTGGGTCTCACCTCATCAGTGTGCATAGTGGCAGAAATTATAAAGAAGGTTGAAAGGAGCAGGGAAAAGATCATCCAGAAGCATGTTAGTTCAACATCATCGTCCTTTCTTGAAGTATGATGCATATTGCATTTTTTTATTTGCAAACTAGGAATTGCAGTCTGAGGATCATTTAAAAGGGCAAGTTCAAGAGGATAATGAAGATTTGGGAACTTTTTTAACTTTTCGTTGACTAAAAATGAACATTAATGTTAAAGACTTGATTGGAGACTTTAACCTGCTGGCAGTCCAAATGAAATTATGCAACTTTAATAACATAATCTTTGATTTAAATTGGCTTTCGTGATTGAGTGGAACTTGATAAAGGCTATGGGCAGTTATTTAATTAAAAAAAAAAAAAAAAAAAAAGGCAAAACCTGAACCACCGTCTGCACTTAAAGAGGTCTAACAGTACAAATACACTATCTATCTTAGATACATACAAAATTTTTTTTATTTTTAAATATTGTACTATTTATGGTGGTGGGGCTTTCTTACTAATATACAAATTTAGTCACTTCAAAGGCATTCTGTTTGTTTTAAAAGTTGATTCACAGGAGTGCCATATTTCAGCTACTGTATTTCTTTTTTCCTATAATGTAAGCAGCTCAGATACCTTGTGCACCATTTTTGTATCTCATGTTTTTTGCACAGGATGTGACCACTGTCAGATCACTGTTCTTTTCTTTCTTTTTGTGATTGAAAAGCCTATACTGCAATTTGAAGTAAATGTTTGCTTTTCTTAGTTAAGTGTAAATGGTTGGTTTTTTTGTTGGTTTGGATTTTTTTTTTTATTTTTTATTTTTGGTGTGAGTCTTTTGGTATAGCAGAATTAATGCAGAGCTATCAAGTGGCATTCTGGTTAGGGTCACAGTGTTGGTGATTAACACTTATAGAGTCAAATCGTTTAGAACTGGTTTGAAATTTATAGAAAATTATATTAACATGTATATATACTTTGTCAAATATCACTTGTCATTCTCTCTATATAAATTCAAGAACCTCAGTTGAATAACTGAATTTATTTATATTTAGTCTTTCTTATGTGTGTTTTAGGCATATTTCTTAGACCGTATAGGGCACTAAACTTAAAAAAAAAAACTCAGTTTATGAACCAGGAAACACGTGAGAGACACCTTGCTGGCCTTGCTGTCTGTGCACCTGCAGCTTCTTTGGCCTAGGTTGTAGCACAGCCCTGAGTCTGTCTGTCTTCCTTCTTCCACCATTTGTTCTCTGCCTCCTTCTTGTTTCATTGGGTGTAGTAGAGAAATAGATGGATTTCTTTTGCATAATGCCTTCAATTTTCATATAAAAGCTTGATGAAGTAGGTAATTTGTTTTGTGTATGAAGCACATTTGAGCCAGAAACTCAAAATTAGAAATATGTCCTCCTATTGAATATTTCTCTCTATAAATAGAAATGGGTCTCACATTCTTACAGGTTACTTCTTCTTGAAGTTAATGAGTTTTGTATTTTATAAACTTTATGGATAAACCACTCTTTAGCTTTTATCTAATATTAAACCGCAAGTGTTAGCACTGAAATACTATCATTCATAAGGAAAATATCCATTCTTTGAGTCCTTGTTGCTGAAACAGTTGAGTGCAGTTTATTCTGTTTTACTCTTTAAGGATGAATAGGAAAATGTACAGTGCTCCATATCATTAGATTGACATGGACACCATTGTCTAACCAACTTTGTCATCAGTTACTTGATGTCTCATACCTAAATTTTGTAATGATTTTATTTTCTTTGTTAACAAAGACTTGAAGTACATATTAAGTGCACGTAAATCTTTTGCTTTGCATTTTAGGTTCAGAGTATGACTTATGTAAAATAAATGTGCCTATCATTTTGTTTGATTTTTGAATTATAATAAAATGATTGCTTTTTCATAAATTAATAACCTCCCCGTTGGGACTTTTAGCACTAAAATTATCCATACGATTGGATGATGAAGCTACAGAAACTAGAGAGAACTGATAGAACACAGAATCCATGATTTAAAAGGAAATTAAATGTACAATACTGATAAAGGTTTCAATTTTCCATTGTATATTAATCCAAAGTAACATCAGTGATTTAAATGTACTAGTATCAAATTTTTTACCTCAATTCCTATTTCTATGACTGTCTAGAATCCCTAATAATACTGACTTATTTTATGTTTTTCCTTGTTAGACTGTCGTCTTATGAACTTATTAGCCCCCATACTGGTTAAACATCAGAGAAGAAAAGAAAGGAACTTGAAATAATTTACCAATTAGGTAGATAATTTCCAAATAATCCAAACTGGCCACATAGAAGCAAGGCTGAGCGTGTTCTCTCACGTTCATGCTGTGCATTACATAACTCATAGATGAAATGAAAGTTACAACCCCCCTTCTTTAGGATTCATACTTTATTTAATAGCAGTAACAACCTCCCAATGATAAAACACTTTCTTTTAACCTTTTATACTCATGTAGGGTGTTTCCGTTACTTTGGTTGTCTTTCATAAATCACTTTAAGTTTTGATCTCTTTCATATAGTTCATAATTAAAGTGAGTATTGACCATGCTTAAATAGTTGCCCTCTGAAATGAATTGGTGGCAAATAATAAATAATACTTAGAAACTATAATTAACTTTGCTTTGCTTTCTGCCTCTGTCAGTTGGCAATTCATGTATATTTTACTTCCACATGTGAAAACTTCTTACCCAAGAAGTTAGATGATGAATTAGTTATCTTTTCATTAAGTACTTTTTTAATACCAGGAGTGTGCTAGGAATAGAAAAATGACAGCATCCCTACCCTTCAAGAGGAGCAGGGGAATATAACTCTCAGCAAACTGTTTGAAGAAAGTTAGTAGTGATCTTTGCACATTTATTTTAAGAATTCACATAGGTTAAAGTGAATCCAGCACACATTTCACCAGAAGTTTACCTTGACATTGGCATTTGAAAAGCTCTGAAGTGCTTTTTTAGACTGAGCTCCTACAATTCAAATAGTAGCTGATTTGCTTAGGAAAACATGGTGTGGATAGTATTAATCTTAACTAGAATGTGACTGAACAAACAGATTAGCCTCATAGTTAAGCTTCCTTGTGCTCAGTTGGTAAGGCTATTGATTCTTGTTTAATAATCCTATTTTGGGTTTTGGTTGTCAGGAGTTGGTTATGTTATAGCTAAAAACAAATAGTGATAACTGGTACCTGCTATTCATACAGATAAAATTATCTGTAAACGTAGGTCTAGATTTGTAAAGATTTATAAAGGTAGCATCTTGCCTTCAGAAAGTGTCAGTCAATTCTGAAGATCAATGTGAAATGTATCCAGTACAGTAGTGTAAATGCTGTCTAAAATACTACAAGAGCTGAAGGGGAGAAATAACTTCATTTCCCAGATGTAGTGGCATCTGACTCAAGGTTTAGGCTGGGACCTTCTAGTTAAGAAAAACGTAGGGCATCTTAACCAACAGCACAGTTTCTGCAGAGGCGTTGGTAGAGGCTAGAAGGAGCATGTGAGAACCATAAGGAGTATGGCACTCTTCAGGCAGGAAGTATAATGTGAGGAATTAGAAAAGATAGGCAAGAGCCTACTGGTGAGGGCAGAGGCATTTGACTTGTCTGGTAGCATGCTAGAGGATTTCAAGAGTTTGATGTGAGTCTGGGTTTTTGTCTTAGGCTGACACAATCATAGAGAGTCTTCTAAAGACTGAAGATAGGGAGACCAATTAGAAAATGGTGAAAGCTTAAGTGGTAAAGAGATAATTGAGCCATGGTAATCAATATGGAGGAAAGCATGGAGTTTCTATCTTCTAGGAGATGACATTGACATGACTGGATAGGAGAAATGGAAAATAAACGCGAGGTACCAGTTTCTGGCCTTTGGCTTGGATAGTAGAGCTGTTGGGATAATGACCTGAGGTAGGCAGACTTTAGTGGGACACAGGTCCATTTGAAATGCAAAGTTTGTGGTGTCCTTAAGATTTCTCAGTGGACTGGTTAGAAGAGGTTTCTAAAACATGGAATCGATTAAAGCCACAGTTGAGTAAGTGTAAGCTAGTAGGAAAACAATTTCTCTTTACAAGCATCAATTTTTCTTTTTTTTTTTTTTTTTTTAACTATAAAAGTAAAGCAAAAAATGAAAGTAGGTGCTGGGCGTGGTGATGCCCATAATCCTCTGGGAGGCCATGGCTGGTAAATTGCCTGATCTCAGGAGTTCAAGACCCGCCTGAGCAAGAGCAAGACCCCGGGGATCTGTAAAAGATAGCCAGGTAGTGTGGCAGGCGTCTGTAGTCCCAGCCACTTGGGAGGCTGAGGCAAGAGAATCATCTGAGCCCAAGAGTTTGAGGTTGCTGTGATCTATGATGGCATGGTAGTCCGCCCAAGGCAACAACAAAGTGAGGCCTGCCTAAAAAACAAACAACAACAACAAAAAAAAACAGGTAAACTCAGCTTTGACAAAATACAATTTTTTAAATAGTCCTTTTAATTATCTTTGCAAATAGTAGTATAAATTGAAAATGCAGGGAGGTAAAAGATAAGAATATTCACTCTCCTTTGTTATTGTGCTTTCAAGAATCAGTTATTAATGTTACTGACTTACACTGATCTGAATTATTAGTAGCAATAATTTTTGGTATTTACAATAAGACTTTAAGAGGTGAGAATATGTATGTATGGGTGTGTGTACATGTGGATATATATCAACTGCATAGCTTAGAGTGAAGTTTGCTATGTGAGAAACCTCAATGAATGAATAACATTATTGTTAGAAAATAGCTACTTGCTCTACAAGTAATTATGGCAAGAGAATAGAAAACAATACTGGGTGGGGTTCCCCCCCCCCCATTTTACTGGTAATTCTTTGGACTTTTGTAGCCTCATACGCTACACAGTGCTTTAATAGAATTCACTTTCAGGTGTTTGGGGACATTTTGGGCAATGTTACATTGAACTTGAAATCTTTTTTTCCTCCATCCCAATTTTGAAAGTCAGAACTTTTACCTTTATTATAAAGTCTGGCTGAAATGCCAGGGATGTTCAACCTGCAGCTCAACACAAAATTATAAACTTAAAACCTTGTGAAATTCTTTTGTGACTTTTTGATGGAACTTGTGCGGTTCTTGAATGTGAACTTTGTAGATGACAACATTGTGTCACATTGTCATATAAAATAAACATATACACTCAGTTTGCACACACGTGTGGCTTCAGTTTTACGTTGCTCTGCAGCTTCCAGTGTGTTATCTTCTAAGCATAGATAGTCAAATTGACACCATCAGATGTTACATGTGCTAGTGGTGACTTGTTGAGGCAGTGGTTATCAAGAATATTTCCACCTATCCTATTTAATGTTATTTAGAAGTTAGGTAAGCATTCTTACTTGATCATTAAGTATACTTTCATACCTCAGCGGTGCCTCACACATCACTTATCATGCTTTACAATTAGCCCTGTGCCTTATCATCCCGCATTGGAAGCTGAGATGTGGAAGGGATTAAACCTTCCTTTCTATTTTCCTGTCAATTCGTTTTTATAATAAAAGTAAATACAGCTCCTTATGGTTTCTTAAAAAAATTTTTTGACGACATAGTCTCACTTTATCACCCTTGGTAGAGTGCTATGGCATCATAGCTCACAGCAACCTCAAACTCTTGGGCTCACGTGATCCTCTTTTCTCAGCCTCCCAAGTAGCTGGGACTATAAGGGCTTGCCACAACGCCCACCTATTATTAGAGGTGGGATCTTGCTCTGTCTCAGGCTGGTCTTGAACCTGTGAGCTTAGGCAGTACACCTGCCTCAGTCTTCCAGAGTGCTAGGATTACAAGTGTGAGTCACTGATCCGCCCCCTTACCTATTTTTTTTTAACCTAGCATGGCTTCTACAATGTCTCAGAAGAAAACAAAACCCCCAGAAATAAAATTACAGATGAAAGGAAGCTTGTTCAATGAAAAGTGGACAGATGACTACATTTTTTTGTTGAGGCAAATAGTAAGGCACTCTGCTTAATTTGTAGGGAATTTGTGGACATTTTCAGAGAGTATAATTTGAAAAGGCGCATTATGTGCAAAAACATGCTGCAAAGTTGGATGCATATGAAGGATTGTATGGTAAGAACAAAAAACTGAAAAAGTCTATCTTAATTTTTGTTTAAAAAGTTACAACTTATAGGGATTCCATTGTAAAAGCTAGTTATGTGGTAGCCTATTTAGTAGCAAAAAAGTCAAACTCATTTATTGATGGTGAGTTTATTAAACAATGTATGGAAAGCTTGACAGATATAATTGGCCCTGAAAAGAAGGGGATAGTTCAGACTACAGACAGGTGAATTGAAGAAACTGGAAAATCTGTCAAAAGAAGTTAGGAAAGCAGAGTGTAAAGCTGCTACTTTAAAATTTTATTCTTCGGCAATGATTGACAGCACTGATACTACAAATATGACAACTTGCCATTTTTATTAAAGGTATTGATGACAAATACGATGTCACTGAAGAAATGACGTCTTTAGTGCCAACTAAATCAAGAGATTTAAGAAGCAGTAAAAAATATGTTTAATTGACTTTTTTTGTTCATTGTCAACATACTTGGTATAGTTACTGATGATGATCCAGCCATGGTAGTAAAAGAGAGGAACTTGTAAATTAATAGAAGACAATGTAGACAGTAGAAGACAAACTCACGTTTGATAAAGCGTTTTTGCATAGTACATCAAGAAGATTTATAACCAAAAGTGCTAAAGATGGAATGGTCATCAAGACTGAATTTCAGGACCAAGGGATTGAATCATCTCCTATCCCAGGAATTCCTTAAAAAAGTATCGACGCTAACTATGGCGACATCATTTACTTTTTACAAGTGAGAGTTGAGCCAAATGTTGAAAAGATTTTATGATTTGTGACCTGGTACCAAGTCGTTTATGGTTTCAAAAACCAAATTTGTGCCAAAACTTGGAAAATGAAAACTGGCTTACTGGCTTGGTGCCTGTAGCTCAGCGGCTAGGGTGCCAGCCACATGCACCAGAGCTGACGGGTTCAAATCCAGCCTGCCAGACAACAATGACAACTACAACCAGAAAATAGCCTGGTTGTGGTAGGCCCCTGTAGTCTCAGCTCCTTGGAAGGCTGAGGCAAGAGAATTGCTTAAGCCCAAGAGTTTGAGGTTTCTGTGCACTGTGACACCATGGCACTCTTACCCAGTGTGACAGTTTGAGACTCTGTCTCAAAAAGAAAGAAAGAAAACTGGCTTACAAATTGAGCATTTTTAATAGATTTAACTGCTCATTAAAAAGAGTTTAACATGTCTCTTCAGGGTGAAAACCAGCTTATCAATACAGTGTTTCAAACTATTAACAACATTCCGAATAAAACTGAAATTATGTCAAGTTCAAATTCAGGCAAACAATTTTATGCATTTTGACGTGTTGGCTTACCACAAAAAACACCAAAAAGTATACTGCTTTGCTTTTCGATTTGATGAAAGATTTTGCAAACAGATTTCAAGATTTCTGGAAAAATAATATTTTGGTGCATTTGTGACTCAATTTTCAGTTGACCGTAAGTATGTTACCTACCAGTTTTCAAATGCAATGTACAGAGCTGCAATCTGACATTCAACTTAAAAATTTGATCATATCTCTTTACTGGACTTTTATAGATCCTGTCCTCCCAGAGACAAAAATCCCTTACTTCACAATCACGCCTTATTCATGTCATTGCTTTCAGCTACATTTGCATGCAATTATTTTCAAGAATGAAGCACATCAAGAAGAAAATTAAAACCAAAACGTGATGAACACCTTGAGAACTCACTGAGAATTGCAACTACTGTTGAACCAGCTATTGGTCCATTAGTTTCTCAAATACAATGTCAAATATCCTACCAGTTTTATGTTGCCCACTTTTATTTTTATAATAAAAAAAAAAAAAAAAAAAAAAACCCCAAGATGTCTTATTGCTCAGATAGATACATTTTCTTTATCAGTGAGGCCTGCTTGGCAATTTTGAAAGACTATCTGAACAGGCTGCTGCATAATTAGGATGATTATGTGAGGACCGTTTGTGTGTTTAATGTTGGGCCCAAAACAAGTCTTCCACTGTGGCCCAGAGAAGCCAAAAGTTTGGACACTTCTGCTCTAAAATGTATATGTGTGTGTGTGTGTGTGTAGTACTAAGTACTCCAAAGAGTAAATGCATACTAAGTTTAGGCATAAAACTTTGGGATTTTATAAAGCATTAAAAATTTAAGTCCAAGTCACTTTGTTGAAATTTAGATAGAACTGTTGATACAGTCTCTTTTTATTTAGAATAAAGTTAAGTGTCAAAGTTTGGGGAGAGACATGAAAATAATTATTTGAGCCATTAGTTTTGCTCCTTAGAAATTCTTTTCTAATCTAGACCTGCTGCGTACTCATGAATATATATGATGCGTAATAATAGCCTATACTTGTATAGCTGCTCTAAGTGGGCAGTGTTTCCTGTTCAGGTCACTTCTTCTTCTTCTTATCTCATTTTGCTCAATTCTGACCAAATTGACAAATATCCAGGCAACAGACCCACATTTTGATGGTGGCTCCATGACAGTTAGGCATAGCAGAACCACCTTCCATGTCTCACCCACGTTTGCCCCGTCACCATTATTTGTTAAGCAGTAATCACATTGTTAGTTATCCTTTTAGTAGAAAGCACATCTCATTGTTATGAGCACTCAGTGCCAAAAATTCCTACCTAAGTTACAGAGGTTCATTTTCTAGCTTTTGAACTCAAAATGTACTTTTTAATACACTTAAAAAAAAAATCTGTCGGCTACACTAAAGGCAATTTTTTATTCAAGTTTTCTCTATGATATGTAATAGTGATGTGCCCTTTTGTTGAGAAGTGACAATTTACGGTCTTAAAGTACTGTAATCCCTTGACCATTTGCTCTTTTTCATTAAGTAAGCACCTTAAAAACATTATATGAAACAGCTTCATATGTGAATCTTACAAAACAATATCCTCAGAGTGATACAGCATGCCCTAACCAAATAAGTGATTATGTAGAAAATGTATGCCTGATAGGAAGATAGGACAAACTGCATTTAAGCATTATTAGATCAGTTTTAGGAAGCTACAAATCAGAATATTTTCTTATATTCATCTATGTGATTGCATAATTGGATTGCATGAGAATTTCTAAGTGTCTTTCTATATGGAGCTTGTCTGGATGGCCCATTAATCAGCCTTACGTGTTACAATTTAGGAAAACCATTTATTTTAATCCTCTACTCACTTACATGGAGCTGCTATTTAGTTTTCTGGTAGATAGTATGGTGTGCCCCCAAAATCTCCTTGCTGCCTGCTTTTGCAAATTAAGTTTAAAACACAATTAAATACAACTAATAGAATTAAATAGAATACAGTTACGCATGTTCCTTTATATATTTATTGCTGCTTTCATGCTACAACAGTAAATGTGAGTAGTTATAGTAAAGACAACATGGCCCACAAAACCTAAAATACTTACTGCTTAGCCCTTTACAAAAAGTTTTACATAGTCATTTAGATATTCAAAAAGAAGGAAGCAAATAGTGTCAATTTTTTGTACCCTCCAGTTTTCCCAGCCGGATGTTTTCTCTGGGATGGATGCACTTGGTAGCAGATTTGCTGTCTGTGACTCCTGGATCTTTACAAAGGTGCCTACGTAGACAAAGTCTGCTCTCAGAACATCCTCAACAGGGAGGCCGTGGCCACATGTTATTAATCCCATCTCATCAAGACTCTTTGTTCTCATAAGGAGTTGAATGTTCTGATCCGCTGTCCCATCTGAGTTGTGTGCCCTATCTCTCCATTGCCAAGAGTTTATCTTGCTCCTGTCTCGTCATTCGGTCTGCTTCCTCTTACACTCTTGGGTACACAAGTGGCAGTTTCCCTCTCTTGGTTATATAAACGCAGAGAAATAGGTTTAATTTGAACAGGCTAAAGTACTTGATTATGTAGAGAAGACAAAGTTCAGTAATAGTAGAAACTAAAATATCCTAACAGACCAGTCTTCAGGAAAAAATATGCTCATTTGCTCAGGACAAAATATTGCTATCCCTTGATGACTATGTGCATGTATATGTATTAATTACATAAAAATAGAAAGACATAGCTATTCTAAACAAACATATAAAATGTTGTCAAGACTAGTACAGATACATAGAAGAGATTGCATGTGTGTTTTAACATTCATTGTCAATCAGTTGAAATTGGGTTTCTCTTGAAAACTGAACCTAGTGAAACTACCTAGAAACATTTTCCTATGTATTATCTCATTCATTTATTTTTCCCATCTTAAGAGACTGGCATGTAGTCTGCTGTAATCATGTGTTTTATTTTTCAAACTTTCTCTACGTGAGGTTCTCAAATTTTTACAGCTGGCTGGACTTGAATTTTAGCATCATCTACACCTCTGGAAAGAAATGCAAAAGCAGTTTATCCTGTATGGGGCAGAAAGCTGTAGTTAAAAGTGGGGAAGCATATTTTTAATAAGTTTGTCCAAGAGAAATAATAGTATTTAATTTCAAACTGATTCAAGATGCAGAATCACATTAAGCTGTCATGTCTGAAAAAAAGATAAATACCAGGTAACCCAACCTGTCTTACTGGAAATACAAGGTCTCTACATTTGGAGTTAGGCATTAGTAAGAGTTTATCCTTTTATATAAGTGAAGTTTTTCTCCTGGTATTGGCGGTGACAGCTTTGGGTTCATGATGTGCCAGCCAAGTAGCATGTGGTACAGAGCAGCGTCCAGTGACCTGGCAGTCTCACTAAGGGAAAAACTGGGCTTGGCTTCTTCAGGGTTATGGAGTAGAATAGAGCCAGGTTTTATAACCCTGCCAATTTCAGGAAAAGGAAATTCCCAAGAAGTAAATTTTTCTGCCTTTAAACATGCCCAGGGCCCTTTCCAATTGAATTTAAGAAACACTACAGAAGACTTTAAAAAAAAGAAAAAGGGCCAGAGGGACAGAAGTACTAATAGGATAATTCCTTCTGGGGTTTTTTTTTTTTTCATTATTTTCTAAGGTTGAGTTCAGCTGCACATTGAAATTCATTGGCAGTTCTCTGCTCTTCCCAGTTTGACTTCAGCATTTCGTATTCTTGCTTTTCTTTTAGCCATATTAGATAGTGTTGATCTTTGCCTTTGCAAAATTCTGGCCTTAACCTTTGGCAACCCTGGCCCCATGGTGTCTTAATCTTTCTGCTACTTGACACTCCCTCTCTTCCCAGATAGTTGCTCTTGGTTTTTCATGTATGCATGTAACAACAATGGCTATCATTTGTCACGTTTTTAGTACCAGGGACTGTGTGTAAAAAAGCACACTATTTTACCTTTAGACAGTATTTTGGAGTATTGCAATCTTCATTTTCCCAGTAGGGCAACTGACGCATAGGCATTGATTTGTTTACTTTGTACATAAACAAGGAAGAGATCATTCTGAGGCCTTCCTAATTATAAAGGTGTTTCTCTTCTAAAATTCTATTTAATTTGAATTCTTCTCTCATGATAATTGCCAAGAAAGATTTGTAAAGACAAATGTTTATAGGATGTATATTAAACTTTTAAGTTTCAAAAAGGGCTTGTATAAAATACATGAAGTATAATTTTATGACCACTAAATACAGAGCATGATTACATTATAGTAAATGATTTTTGTCTCTCCAGCTTTATTCCTAAAATGTATTCATCTTAGCTGTCTAGAGTTCCTTTTGCTACTTTTGAGCATCTAATTGAAGAAAATTTCCAAAGGATATTTCATTTGCTAGAACTGAATCAGAAAGAGCAGGACCAGAAGACTTGATTGAAAACTAAGAAACTAGATTTTAAAAATGGAATACGGGGACATAACATTGTTTCTACACAGTTATTCCTATTTCCTCCTATACCTAATCTGAATTTCATTACCATCTATTAAAACCAGGCCAAAAACCAGGTCCAATTTAACTTCACCTCATTCTGATGACTACTGTCTCCTATTCTCGATTTACTAGACTGGTATAGTATGGTAGTATGTTGTCTCTCCAAGTAGCTTAAAAAAGAATGACTTTTGGGGAGGTCCAGCACTATGTCATTATTCTTTGGTGAACCCCCTTAGATACCCTGTGTAGTGGCTGTGACCTCTCCTCCATGCAGATGATGTATGCTGGGGTAGTATACTTAATCTTTTTCCTTTAATTTCAGATTACTATAAGACAGTGGTTCCCAACCTTCCTAAAGCCGCAGCCCTTTAATACTGTTCCTGTGGGTCACGACCCACAGGTTGAGAACTGCTGCTATAAGGTACATATGATTCAGTCACATTATTTGCGTTTGTTAGGTAAAGTCCAAGTTATAATTGAGGCCTTCACCTAGATATTGTGTATACCTTTACATTGTGCCTTCTCTATCCGTCCCCCCACTTCCTGAATTAATTGAGTGCACTTAACTGAGAATAAAAGTGGATGGATTTAACTTCTTTAGCAAGGTTGGATAATTTCAAGTGAATGTCCCTGAGTACAGTGGCTATATAAGGAAACTTGACTTCTTCTGAAGGAGGACCCTTTCAATGAAAAAGATAGTTAATATAATTCGGCTGTCTTAAAACTGTGTAGTCCATATACTCCCAGTTTGGTACCAGTCAAATCACTTGTCATTCAAGGTTGGTGGTTTTAAAGAACAGTGTTGGTGATAACCATGGTAATAGGACATTTATTGATAGAATTTCTAGGTTAGCCTCAAACTCTTGGAATCAAGACAGAATTTTGGTATAACAAAAGTCTTCCACGTTTATAGTCCCCATTAAATGTATTTGCTGGTAAAACACATTTCTTCTGGAAAATAGATGTACATATTCTTTCCTTGATCCTTCCACAAATAACCATCTCTTTGGAGACATAAAAATAACCTTACTAAGAAGCCTCTGGCACTCCTAAAATAATAAAAATCTCCTTCTTTCAAGAATTCTTATTTAAAAAAAGACAGTTTTTACAGTTGAAAACTTCAGCTTTGTGTTCGGCCTTTTGTACATGGCTAAAGCCAGGCAACATTTGTGAGGTGTGTTTTATACTGGCCTATGTTGGATGTACTCCTCTGAGAGTATCGTTCTTCTAAGAAAATGAAGAGAATTATCAGATATTAGGCCTGTTCAAAATGGCAGCCTAAATCACCTTTTTTATGGCTGTTACTTACGGATATAGAGTAAGAGAAAAAGGGAGAACACAATTTGTGTGAATACAAGTAAAACGAATGTTGGATATACTTTCAGATCTTGCCCAATGTGTTTATTCTACTTCTTTTTATTTTCAAGTTCTTTATTCGGAACTAGCCAGTCCCTTCACAACAGTTAGCATTTATAATTTTAGCAGTCTCTTATATTTTCCAGAGTGGCAACTTTCATACTTTTTTGGCAACAATCCACAGTAAGAAATAAATTTTGCACACCACTTAATACATGATATGCTTATTTAATATTTTCCATTTTAATTTTTTCATTTAAGAAATGTTGGTTATGACTGACTTTCACATCCCATTAATAGGTCAAAACCTACAGCATAAAAGAGGGCTCAGGTGTGGTGTTGCTGCACGTATCTCTGATATTCTCATTTCGTCCTGTTATTTCCTCATTCTCTAGGTCTAGCTGCTCAAGATGCTGTTTCTTATTTTGTGGGAGTCTTTATTAGTCTTTCAAACCTGGAGTCTGCCTAAAAGGCTTACCAATCCTCCCATGGTCTTTTTACTCAGTACTTATTTTTAGTAGATACTTTTTTGTCTGGCATCCTTACTTCTACCTTTGGCCCAGACTTTTCATACTGTAAGTAGAATGAAGAAACTTTAAGAAAAAAATTTGAAATGATAGTTTGTTTTTACTTAAAGGAAATAATTGAAGTAGGACTTCTGGTTTGTTTTTGTTTTTTTTTTTAAAGCACAGATGGTTACATTGCTGTAATTTAAAGGTTATAGAATACCACCATTAACTTACCAAAATGAAAGATGAAAAGTATGAACACATTTTTTAACACATTTAAGAAATACAGAAGTTTCTTAAATGAGATTGTATTTATTAAAAGCAGAATGCAAAATACTTCAGAATGCAGATTATCCATTGCAATATTTATCCCCAAGTTAGTCCTAAAGAAAAAGTGCATTGTTTTAAGGGAAATAAGAGAAATATTTTAAGTCAGCATTACATATTGAGTTTGACAGAGACTGAGTTTATTCAAGCTGACAGGCCTCAATATGTTCCTCCAAGTTTTCAACCATTAACAGACCAAACCGGTTGCTTCCCTCATACCAACACCTGGTGTGTGAGGTAGTTCCCATTCTGTTCTTTGAACAGTTGGTACCCTGTTTCTTTTGCCTTCTCTTTTTTGAATTTGATTTAACTTTTGGTAGGAGTAATTCAGTAGGAGTAAATGACCTTGTAGCACTGAATAAATGTTCATAAAGTTGCTTAGCCTCGGGACATATGCTCAGGAGATTTTCTACAGAAGTCGATGTTAGCAGTTGTTGGCATAGTCCATGCACCAGGCTTCCATTGTACAATCTGTTCAATGGGAGAAAGAATTATATTATTAAAAGTATTGGTTCAGTGCAGTAGGACAAGTGTCATTATCAAAGCTTCAACAAATTCATTGAAAAAAGCTCCTATTGGTTCTATAAAATTATTAAAATTACTTAAAAATAAGCTGTTCCTTGAAGGGCAGAACTGATTTGTTACTACAAAGATTACTTCCTGGCTGGTGATATTTAAAAACTTTTTGAGATGGAGTCTCACTGTGTCATCCTCGGTAGAGTGCTGTGGTGTCAACAGCTCAGAAACCTTAAACTCTTGGGCTTAAGTGATTCTCTTGCCTCAGCCTCCCAAGTAGCTGGGACTACAGGTGCCCGCCACAACGCCCCGCTATTTTTTGGTTGTAGTTATCATTGTTTGGCAGGCCCCGGGCTGGATTCTAACATGCCAGCTCCAGTGTATGTGGTTAGCACCCTAGCCGCTGAGCTATAGGTGCTGAGCCAATGTTTAAAAACTTTTTATCAACATATTAAATGATGAATGCTTAAAAGTGGTTTTGCAACTAGCCCCAAGTAGAGCAGGCCTCTTTATCACTTCTAAGAAAAGGAATTCAAAATGACCTTGATAAATCTACAGTTTGTTAAAATATGAGAAAAGTTGAACCATTTACAAGGTCATTCATATGGGCACAAAACCCTGCTTCACAAATAGAAAATGGGATTAACTAGAATCCACAAGTTTAATATATATGACTTATGGCTGGAGCTGATCAACTGGTACCTTAGTAATCCATGTAGGACAATCACTTAATGTGTGAAAAACCTTTGTTTAAAAAGTCTTAGTTATACTGAGCTGCAAGAATAATTCATTATGGGCTTGTTCCCTGTAGCTCAGCAGCTAGGGCACCAGCCACATACACTGGAGCTGGCGGGGAACCCAGCCCGGGCCTACCAAACAATGACAACTACAACCAAAATAAATAAATAAATAAATAAAATAACCAGGCATTGTGGTGGACACCTGTAGTCCCAGCTACATGGGAGGCTGAGTCTAGAGAATCACTTAAGCCAAGAGTTGGAGGTTGCTGTGTGCTGTGATGCCATGGCACTCTACTGAGGGTGACAAAATGAGACTGTCTCTAAAAAAAACAAAAGGGAGGGGGCAGCCCTGTGGCTCAGTGGGTAGGGCGCCAGCCCCATATACGAAGGGTGGCGGGTTCAAACCCAGCCCTGGCCAGCTAAAACAGCAGTGGCAACTGCAACAAAACCAGCCAGGCATTGTGGCAGGCACCTATAGTCTCAGCTACTTGGGAGGCTGAGGCAAGAGAATCGCCTAATCCCAAGAGCTGGAGGTTGCTGTGAGCTGTGATTCTACCGAGGGTGACAAAATGAGACTGTCGCTAAAAAAAAGAAGAATTCATTATTAAAAGAACTGTTTGGTCTTGTTTTTCCTATTTTGTTTTTAAAGGATTTGTGGTAAGTAGAGACGATCCAGGCAAGAAAGACCTAAATTGTCAAAGGAAAGAAATAATCCAGAGGTCAAAGGCCAACTAATATTATGTGGGTTTTCTCAGATATGAGGCCCAGAGATAGACTAACAATACTATTTACTGTTATGATGCTTTTCATCTTGAATCAAAAGCTCTGCCATCATATTTTGTATGACTCCATATAGCATTCAAAGTATTGAAGGCACTAGGGCTACAACAGTAAACGAAGTAGACAAGTTCCTGTCCCCATAGAGCTTACATTTGAATGGAGAGAGACACAGCACATGTATAATCTTGAATACTCCATTTTCCTAAACATCGTCCTCCCTTCTAGTACCTCCTGGATGGACAATTAACCAGGATGTAAATGATCCATTTTTTTCACTGGCCCACACCCATCTGCTATCATTTCTTTATATCCTACCCAGTTAAAACTCCATGGTCAAGCATCTGCCTCTCCCTTGTTCATACTTGCCTAGCAAAACAAGCACTAGATAAAGCCCACTCAGGCCTGTAATATTCATCTCACTTAAAATGAAAGTTCCATGAGAGTAGAGACGTCGTCGTTGTCAATACACCCAGCACAAGTTGGCATTTAATATTTAAGTGAATGAATGAACAATGTGCCAGGTGACAGAAACGTAGTAGCAGTAACAGGACTATAGTGACTATCTCAGTACTTTATAGAAAAGCCTCTATAGAGTGGTATTTGAGCAAAAACATGAAATGAAGGAATGAGTTGTATCCTACTAACAACTGCCTCTTCCTCTTTACATTAGTGTTTTACTTGAAGGAACTTTTAAAAACTGGATCTAATCATGTAAACATTCTTTGTGAATGTGGAAATAATTTAATATTTTTCCCGTTTCTAGCTCTTAAGCTGTAATTATTCATGACTAATTATACTAAGATTAGTTATTTAAAAAATATTTTAAAATATAAGAAGTACTGTATTTACTTTTGTATGCATCCATCTGAACTAAAGTTTCCCGTGGTGCTTACCGAGTTAGGTCTGGCTCTGGGAGAGGAGTGGACAGAAGCTGATTGAGATACATCCCCATCTGGAGACAGCACTGCCACTGACAGAAGATGTGAGCTGTGTCTAAATCCAGTCTCCTGCTCAGCTGCGTCTGCTCCTCCACTCTTTGGAACTCTTCATACAACACCTTAGCACCATCTTTCTGCAGATCTTCCTTACCTAGATAAAGAAACAACTCAAAGACAGTATTTCTAAAAACAATATAACAGCTTATAATTTTCTCCACATATAAAACTATAAATTCCACAAAGAAAAGAAGTTAATTTAAACCGTTTCTTTTCTGCCTTTGTAAATGCCTTGCTGTATAAATTGAATATTTATACTGAAATGCCTTTTTAAGGATAACCTAACTGTATTCAACCCTTTTTCCCTGAAATAAGAGCTCTTCCACTGGTCCAGTACCTGACCTTAAACATGTCTATGTCTTAATTCTCCAAACAACTAGCCAGCCACTGTGGGCGCCTGTAGTCCCAGCTCCTTGGGAGGCTGAGGCAAGAGGATCACTTGAGCCCAAGAGTTTGAGGTTGCTGTGAGCTATGATGACGCCCTGGTACTCTACCCAGGGCGACGGAGTGACGCTATCTCAAAAAAAAAAACCAAACCAAAAACCAATTCTCCAAACCTTAAATCTGTGTCTATGAAAAATACAAATGACTATTAAACATCATTCTCTTCCACTAAACTTCCTTTTGTGGAAATCATGCTGTAGTGCATATGATATAAAGAAACAACAACAAAAAAAACCAAACCAAAAACCAATTCTCCAAACCTTAAATCTGTGTCTGTGAAAAATACAAATGACTATTAAACATCGTTCTCTTCCACTAAACTTCCTTTTGTGGAAATCATGCTGTAGTGCATATGATATAAAGAAACAGCCCATTTTTCAAAGCACATTTTAATGTGTTTTATGGGAGCAAACTAAAGTATGACTCAGAGAATTTGGCAAGTAATCAGTTTCTTTACACAGAAGAAAAGGGGCAAGAAGCAACAACCCTAAGAAATACGAAATTTTGGGTGGGCTTAGCTGTATGTTTCTGCAGATTGTTTGAGCTTGGGTTCACCAAACATTTGGACCTATTTGAAAGGAATAAAAAGGAGGCCCACCTTTTAGCAATTAGCGAGCAGCAAGGCACTGAGCCTGCCTGGGTCCGGGGTCCACATTTCCTAAAAGAAAAGAAACAGACCCTTGACATGCCCCTTCAGTTGGACTCAGTTAAAAACTTAAAGGATTGTGCTCTGAGGATTTTCTTACGCTGTATTTATTATTCAAGGAGAGGAAGTACCCTGAACCTGTTTCTAAAAGCAGCAGTGGCCTGAACTGCTGTTGGCTGTCACATACCAGCAGTTCCTCCAATAACTACTGGTCACACTTTGGTGCTGTAGGAGTCCACACTTTCTTTCAGTTGACTTACTCTTTTAAGAAATTAAACTATAGAGCAGCACTGGGAATGCTGTATATCTCTGCTGATACAGTAGTCTAACTTGTAACCACATATGACTGTGGAACACTTGAAATGTGAATGGAGTGATTGAGAAGCTAAATTTTTAATGTAACTTGAATTTAACTTTATCCACATGTGACTAGAAGCTACCATGTTCGATAGTACTGTTCTAGAGTATGACAATCACTGTACATGTTTAGATAGTATTATAGCATTCAAAATCTTTAAGGAGAATATTCCCTTAGAGAAATTAGTGTTCTGGTGATTCAGCATTTATTCCACTTGGTATTTAAATGCAGATGAAATTGCCTCTGTGTATTTCTCTAGTAGAAAGACAAGTTACTATTTGTAATGTCACTGCTTAGGTAATAATTGAAATAGCAGAGAAAAAGGAATAAACATATTAGTTAAAAAAAAAACAGTACAAGTATGAATGTTTATACTGGTAAAATTGAATGAAATTCTATTCAGACAATTTTAAGTAAACTTCTTATGATGTTGCTGTTGTGTTAAAAATGGGATAGGGAACATGCTATACAAAATGTACCTGGCAAAACTAAGTCAAGCTTTACAAGTTAAAGTTTTAAGTGCCACAGGGCAAGTGGGCACATCTCACTGCTCTACACTGAAATTAAGCCCTCCATCACCAAGCCTGGCACATGGAAGTGTTAACTGTTCGAAAATATTTACCAATCAGTGAATGATACTTTGGTGTCCTACTTCTAAGTTCTGATATAACTAATGGGATTTAATAATCCAAGTTTTTTTTCTGTTTATGTAAACTCTAAAGTATACAGTTTGCAAGCAACATGCACAAACATACTCATAGAATTTCCAGATACCTACCTGGGCTATTGATAATGGCATACAAGGGGCCCATCAGCATCCCCAGCAGTAAGGCTTGTACATGATGTAGCTTTGCTTTGGCTTCTGTGTGCTGCAACCAGTAGCAACTGACAGCAATGGGCAACTTCAACGAAGTAGGGATTGGCTCCAGGATGGTCTGTTTCACTTTCAGGGTTTCTAGTAGAAGTATCTGCCGCTTACCTAAGGAGAGCTGAAAATATACACCAAAGCATCCTGCAAGTTACTTTGGTGAATATCTTTTTTTAATAGCACAAAGACACTTGCAAATGAAACTGCTGTCAGCTGTTAAAATTATCTTATGGGAAAAAAATTAGCCACACCCAAAACATTTAGAACATTAATGAGATACTTAATAAATATGGCTAGTTGAATAGGTAGATAGCCTAGTCTTGACCTACATCATTTATTTACTTCTGTCATTCTGTCTGCATGGGCTGGTGAGCATCTTCAGTGCATACACACCTCCTTGGAGGCTTATTAAAACTTCAATTCTCAGGCCTCACCTAAGGAATCCAGGAATACATATTTTAACTAGCAGCCCAAGTACTGTACTTTGCAAAACAGAGCTCTAGAGGAAACCCTACTTTTATTTGCCTGTGAATATTTACATATTATCTTCTCGGTGATGCCATTACCAATTATCTCCAGAAGGCAAACCTAAGTTTATACATTCTTTGTGGCATATCATACAGCCTTCTGTTTGTTCAGACCCTGTCTCAGGTTTCCTCCTTGCTGAATACTATATTGTCTTTGCATTTTCCCACACAGGGACTGTCCCAAGGTGGCTACTATAGGTTAGAGGTACATTCAAGGGAGATAGGAATTCCCCCCACCCCCACAAGATAGGGTCTCTTTCTTTGTCAACCAGGCTGACATGTAGTGGTGCCGTCATAGCTCCCTACAACCACAAACTACTGGGTTCAAGTGATCCTCCCGTCTCAGCCTCCCACAGTGCAAGGATTATAGGTGTGAGTGAGCCACCACACTATTCAAGATAGGAATATTTTGTGGACTACCTACATTGTCCTTGCAACATACCACACTCACCGTTACTTCATGCTTTAAAGTACACTTCATACAAGCGCAGAAGTAAACAGCTATGACAGCTTTGAGCTTCTTGTTGAAATAATTTTACTTTAATGAATCTCAAAATTTTTAAGAACCATAAAGGACCTTACAGGTGTCACACACTCTTACCAATAAGGAAATCAGGACTATTAAAAGTATCAGGGAATAAAGTTGGTGGCACTATCAAATACATTTATAAAAAGCCACAATAATGAATTTCCGTCAATACTGTCTTAAAGAAGCCATAGTTGGTAGGAATAAAAGACAAATAATTGGTAAAGAGTAAAAGAAAAGTTACATGTTAAGGGGGACTTTACAATCAAACTTAAAGAAAAAAAAAATGATTATATTCCTAGTATCTGCATGCAATACTTTCTGGGGAGACTGAGACAGTGTATATTCCCAGCACCTAAAATCTAGGTATGGTAAGGGTGTTTGACAGATATAGGTGACAAATAATTTTGTCACAATGTATGAAAACTTTAGTACAATGATTTCTAAATGGTTTTAATTTTTTTTAAATTTTACAATCACCCCTACTAGAAGTACCATTAATTACTTACATTTAAAGTAAGATTAAAAACTAATCTGTTAAACTGGTATAAAAAAATGTACTGAGTAAAGCTAAGAAAATACAATAATTCTTTTTGATACACAATTTTCTACAGCCAAGTTACAACTTTCATGAACAAAGCAATCTGGGCTTTGACTTAAGAGAGTTCTGCCCTGCTCTACTTCTAGAGCTTTTACCAAGTCTCAGAGGTTTTCTACTGTTAGGCTCATTTTTTAAATGGGGATCATTAATAGTTGCACAGATGTTTCAAACCCACCAGTCTTAAGCCCCTTCTCAAGGGGAACTATTCCTGTTCAACAGCCCTTAATCTAGTTAGGTTTTATCCTATGCGACAATTCCTTTCCTTCTCCCCATGGGGAGCAAAAGGGCAAGCGTGCAGAGGAAGCTGCCCCAGAGATGCAAAGGTGCCTAGAGAGGCTGCTCTTGGCAGTGCCTTACTCCAGAAGAATGATCCACTTCCATGTCTCATGATTAACCTCTTGTTGGTTAACTTGAGTGGTATTCTGGCCATTGCAGCAAACATAACCAAAATGAAGCCCTTATCCTATGTGCTTACTATGGAAATTAAATGGAAATTGTATAATCTCTATTACCAGCAACTGGTACAAAAGAGAAAGTTGTTGCTCCTACATCAAGTTAAAATGAATAGATACTATTCTCTGCTTGTAGAGACAATAGCATTGAGCCAAATATAGAATTGATTAGTTCATGCCAAGAGAAAGTCAAATGATACCAGACATAGCACAGCGAGAACTAAAATTTCATCCTCCTTTGAATATAGGTAATGTATGAGAACACTTGAGTCATCTCCACTTAAAGTAAGGACTATAATCAACCTGCTGCACTAATTGATTCAGTTAGATTTCCATATGGGGGAAAAAGTGTCATGATCCCTATTTCACACCATACAGAACAAAAAAGAAAAAAATCACTTCTAGATAAGACTGTAGATCTAGATGTGAAAGGCAAAAACACATTTTCATGACCTTGGAGTAAGCATTTTCTTAAGTAGGTCACCAAAGTGGTAACTATAAATAATTAAAATTTAGACTATTAAGAACTTTTCATCAAAACATAGAAAGTGAAATGACAACAGGAGAGGCTATTCACAATATGTGATTTGAAAAAGGACCAAAGACTTTGTACAGAAACTTAACAGAATATCATATAACCAATGAAAAGGTCCTCAAGTAGGTCATCAGAGAAAAGCAAACTATACACCAAAATGGCTAAAATGGTAATACTACACTATCAGAATAGCAAAAATTTTAAAAAGCATAGAAAATATCCAAATATTGGCAAGGGTGTAAAGTAAAAGGTACTCCGTGCTGCTGGTGGAAATATTAATTGGTACAACTACTTTGCAAGATTTGTAATACATCTGAACATGTGGATATCATATAACTCAACAATTCTACTCCTAGTTATATATGCATTAGAAACATGTCCATGTGTTCACTAAATGATGTGTACTAGAATGTTCATAGTGCTATTCCCCAAACTGGAAACAACCCAAATGTCTATTAGCTGTAAAATGTAAAAATCAACTGTGGTACATTCCCACAATAGTATGTTACATCAGTAAGAAATAAATGATGTAGTCTGAGATGCTATGCCTTTAATCAATGCCTATGTATACACTTTTTTTTTTTTCTGGCAGTTTTTTCCTTTGAGTTCTAGGACTGATACTCTGGCTAAGATAACACCTAGTTCACTGAGCTCTAGTTTTCTCAGCTATGAAATGAGGCCAAGATAGCACCTAACCTCATCAGTTTGTTTTATTAAGAGAGATAATATTGAAAGTAATTTGTAACCCATAAAGGGCTTTATCAAAATTTCATTAGTATTACAAATACTTACCTCAGTCAATTTGCTTAAGTCAGAATGATCCTTAGGCAGTTCTAATGCATCAATAATTGATGTTTTGATATTTCTGTTAATCCTTTCCACTTCACTGAAAGCTAGAGGCTGAGGAGATGATGCATTGCAGGACATATTTCCCAGGTGTGGTGAAGCATTCAGAAGAAGCCCATAGATGATTTGCCGTATGGGCTGAGCTATTCTGTGAGCATTTGGTCGCTGCATGTTTTCCACCTGTGTTTGAAGAAAGGTCCGTCTGAGGATCAGAGCATCACTGATGAAAGGAGATAATTGGCCTTTAGCTAAAGCCGCTAGTACCCATTCTGGTAAACCCAGATTCACGGCATCTGGACAGATATAAGAACCGTACTGGAAGAAGTCCTGCAGCTTCACCTGGGACTGCTGGTATTCTTTCATGGAACAGCAAAGAAGTTCTTTAACATTTTCTCGATCCTTTTTGGGGAGATATTTCAGAACATTATCTAGTGCTTCCGTAGGGTTGGCGAAATGAGACAACCAATTCAGAAGTCCCAGAACTCGGTGGTGTCTCTTCGCCTTGAAATTGGTAGCTCCAAGAGGAAGACGTGCCTTACTTAAGAATGTCTCCATGATAGGCAGATTAATATGGTCATTTCCACATAGCACCGCAAATAGTGGCAGTAGAGCTTTATTCATATTGCTAAAGTGACGGCAGAATGCATCAAGGGAAAAGCATTTAGCAGGGATATAACATTGTGTGCCCTGAACAGTGTTCATATTTCTCCACTGAAAACTACTTAATGGACAAAACCCAGTTTTCAGGTCAAAAATGCAGAAGTCACTGTCTGATGATAAAACAGGGCAATTCCAATGATTAGCAAGTGTCATGATGTCCCGATCTGCTTCTGAAAAGCACTGAACAAAACATACCTGCAGCTTGATCAAAACTTGTATGAACACTTCCCGGATGAGTAAGGGACACACATACCCACCCCCACCAAGAGAAAGGGAATGGGCTGTCTGAATCTTCTCTCTAGCGCGATCCTTTAAAGTTGTAAGCTTTTTATCTGAAATGTCACATCCTCCATCTAATACAACATACGGACATATATTACATGCAAACAGTGATTCAAAAAATTTTTGTACAACATCTGCAAAAGAATCATAGTCCCCTCCATATCGGAGTTCCAAGTTTGAATTGAAGCAAAGTCGGTGGAAAAGAGCATAGCCATCAATGATAATTTTTGTGTCCCGCAACTTCAAATCAGTGAAGAATTCATTAGCATGATCTTCCACAAAACTCATTAGTCCTCGGATACCCATGATGACAGTCTGAAGAATTACCTGTTTAAAACAATAGACTGTATTTTCAAATAATGCTGGTTATGAGGCACCACATCATTACTTCCAGCACCATTAAACCAACAGCAAATGTTACGAAGTGTTCTTTAGATAGAACATACTGGATGTCAACATCTCTGAATTCTTAACTTAGATCCTCAGGCAACACTGTTCAGTATTTTTTCATTGTTTTTTTTTTTTTTTTTTTTGCTGTCCCCATAAAGTTACAAGGTATAAATTCAGTGGTTTCATGTGTGTTGATCTCTGGATAGGGATAGAATCTGATGCTGATTCTAAAGAAAATTCAGTTTAAGTCCATTATAGCATCTTACAACACAGTATTTGTTTTGTAGGGTCAAAGTAAAAAGTCCTAAGCTATAAAAATTACATCATTATTGATCTCATAGGCGTCAGTAAACTAAAGTGTGTAAGACCTCTGATAGGGATCCAGACTTGTATTGAGAAGGCCTAGAGCTTGTGTAACTTTGACAGTTTGGGGTAAGAAAAATTGCCTCTGGTCTTTAGGAACCCAACTATCCAGTTTCACCTCTAACCATGGGCTCCTAGTTTTGCAGGTTTGGCCCAGTCACCCTTCCCTGCCTGACTCACTTAACTCACAGAATCAGTATCAATGGCTTTTCTTTGGCCTTCAGTTTCATTACGGTACTATCATTATTATTTAATATAGTGACATTTTGTCAATCATGGATTTTTTTCGCATCAATTTTGATTTTTAGCGACAAAAATTTATTTATCTGGAGTACTTTTTTGGCATCACTTAACATTTTGCGCTTGACTCACCTCATTCTAGTCCCAGCCCAGTCTTGGCACCTTGTTCTGTATTTATTTCTTTACAAATCTGTTTTGTAAAGCTTGTACTAACAGAGATCGTTTCGACTCTGCAAATAGCAGGATCTTGCACACACAGTAGTCCAACAAATGCGAGCTGGATTGGAGAAACGCACGTAAAAGGTTGGATCTAAGTTCTCAGACACAGCCCTTCATACGCCGTGCCACCTGGGCCCTCGCAACATCCCTCCCCGACCAGCAGGGATATAATCTGCCGACCAGCAGCAGAGCCCACCTGCGTCGTCCTCGCACAGGACGAACCCCTCCATTAGAGCTGGCAGGAGCGGGGTAAAGTCTGGCAGCAGCCGCACGTGAGAGTCGACCGCCAGGAGCCGGAACAGGAAGTCGCCTGCATGACGTCACTGGAAAGTCGGGTTCCCAGAAGCCAGTGGCTCTAGACTGCGCCGCGGGAAGGTGATCTCGGACTTGGAGGCGCAAAGTCGCTAGTGAAAGGTGGGACGCAGCGAAGAGCGTCCGGTTAAGGAAGCGGGACCCGCCCGGCCTCCTTTCTTTTCCGCTCCTGCGTGGCCTGTGGACACTTCCTCCTTGGGGACCGCCCATTCGACTTCCCAGCTTGCTCCGCGCGGTCTCCTTGGCGACGGTGCCAAACAGCTGTAGCCGGCGTGGTCTGATGCCCGCGGGCGCCACTGCCCTCGGGTTGAGGCCTGCCAGGTTACCGGCGGGACTCGGGCATTCCCCGGGCGCCGCCGCTCCTCCGCCCGAGACTGGGAAAGGTAATGCGAACCGCGCTCTTCCGGGCGTGCTGGGCTCGCCTGAGCGGGAGAAAGTAATGGTTTCAAACTGCCCGGGGTCTGCTTCTCTACGGCACCCTTCTCGTGACCTTCTTTCCTCGTACTTTTACCTCTAGCGCTCTATTCCAGTCTCCGGAGAATAAATGATGCTGGTGTTTCTCAATAAACGCTAAAAAAGTTGAAGTAATAAGCAATTGTTCGCGTTATCTTAAGGTTTACTTTTAAGATTGGGTTCCTACTTTGGCAAAACCTGGTGTCTCATTAGCTTCCTCTCAATCTGTGATAAACTCTGTCCCTTGTCTTTTGCCCCCGCCAGACCTGTTTTCGCCTTGAAGGGATAGTTTGCACAAAGTGCCAGCTTCCTGCAGGTTCCCATCCAGCTTTCTTAACCAACTTGGTTTCACTGTTGGGCGGCAGTTGGTTTGATGGTTATTTAATTCGCCTAATAAACATTAGTGAACACCTAGGATATGCCAAGCATTCTACCAAGGCACTGGGGATAGAAAGATAAAGTGTGTTCCAGGTGCTCAAGTTCACTCACAGCCGTCAAGGAGTGGGGGATGTTGAAAAATGAACAGAGTTATAAAATCTAGACAGCGGGGTACATTCCTGCCTAGCTCTATTACTGTACAGAGGAGACTAATTTAATGGATAGCCAAAAGGTAGACTGGGATGGAGGTGGCAGGGCTGGGTTTGTGAGATTGGGCAGCGGGGAACCTAGTCCCAGAACCCTCTACAGCTTGGACCACAATACTTAGGCACTACTGAGTTTAAGCTCTCCTTTACAAATAGGAGCCACTGGAAGTGGAAGTTGATGTCTGTCTCTTTCTTCTTCGCTAAATGAGGGCTTTAATCTTATCCTTAAAATAAGAATTATTGAGTGGTCTGAAGTACCCATTTCAGTCCTTATAAATTTTTTGATCATCTTGGTTTGGCCAGAAAGCATCACTGTTACGCCAGTGAAGGAAGCAAACAGAAGGTACATTTAAAGGTCTGCTGTGTTTTTCACTAACATTTCTTTGGGTGGAAAATAAGTTACGAATCTCACTGGCATCAGGTGTAACAAGTGATAAATATACTTCAAGAAGGAACATGTTATAAATGGGCACTTACTTCTGTTCTATTTTGAGGATTTTTGTGGTGGTTTTGTGGTTAATTGACACCACCATTTAAAGCCCATTGGCCATCATTATAAACAACAGGTTTTTGTCTGTTAGCTCTGGAATTGTCAATATGAAAACCTAACTCCAAGGCATACACAGTCTTCAATTTGAAATCACATATTCACATGAATTTAAACCAAAACACTTTTCATAACTAACAAAACATTTAACATTTTAATGAAATAAAAATGATGATCTTAGCATGTACCTACTCATATAAAACGGGTTAGAGTGCAATGGCCCAATCATAGCGCACTGTGACATCAAACTCCTGGGCTCAAGTGATCTTCCTGAGTAGCTGGGACTACAGGTGTGTGCCACCACACCTGGGTAATTTTTTTTTTTTTTAGTAGAAACAAGGTCTTGATGCACTGCCCAAGCTAGTCTGAAACTCCTGCCCTAAAGCAGTCCTCCCACCTTGGCCTCCAAAAGTGTTAGAATTATAGGAATGAGCCACCCTTCCTGGCCAGTTCTGCTCTCACACTATGCCATACCTCTCATAGCTCCTTGAAAAATTAAAGATTTACCTGTAACATATTTATATTTCATGAATATTAAAATATAGTTGTAGATTTGGATCAAATTTGTAATACTGTTTCTAATCCAGGAAGATTACTTTATATACAGTGTGTATACTAGAAACTTATAAAACTAGATCAGAGTTAGTTTTAGGGAAAATTCACTCTGAATCCCTCTTTACATTTATTTCAATAAATGCAAAAACTGTGGTGTAAAGTCTACAGAAAAAAAAAAATCTAAAGGAAACAGGATCATGCTAATTTCTGGTTTATCCTAACTCACTATTTGTAAACCAAAATAGCCATAAGGTAGGAAGAGAGCCTTACAAAATTGTTGATGTAAAGATTTAAGAAAGTGATAATGTTCTTATATTTGTACTTTTTAAAGTAGGTGGGGAGTATAAATCTTAAACAAATGAACAGATTGTTGATTGTAAAACAGATACACTTAACAGAAGTTTGTAGAAAGTTGGTGGTAATTCACTTCTGTTAAATTTCAACATGCAAAGGGAGGCTTTTCCTATGGAAGATTGCCTTCTACTGGAATTTGTAGTATCTCTATCTTTTAACATTTTTCTCTCAAGTTTTTAAGCAATATGGATTCACTCAATGTGCTGATCGAGTTCCAGATGTCATTGTCCAAAACTTATGCTTTTTCTTAGGAATAATTTAGCAAGCTTCCTTTAGACCTGATCTTTGGACTTTTCATCTTTAAGGCATTGACCAGCGCTACTTGGATGAATTTGACCATTTCTTAGAAATGAGTATTAAGTTTCCATGAATGAAGAAATCAGTTCTTTCTTGTCTGGAGCAATGCTGAAATTCCAAGAGGCTGCAAAGTGTGTGAATGGATCAACACTCATTTCCAATTATCCAGAGACCTTGATAGCAAGAAGATACGTGCTTCAACAGAAACTTGGCAGTGGAAGTTTTGGAACTGTCTATCTGGTTTTAGACAAGAAAGCCAAACAAGGAGAGAAACTGTAAGTAAAAATACTTCATACAAATCTTGAATTGGCTGTACAGCTCTTAGCTAATTAAGAATCTGGAGTAATGTCTACTTCGTTCTTTGCATTAAAGCAAGAATTTAGTATGGACAGGAAGGTTCCTTGACTGATCTCCTCAGATGAGATTTTTAATTGCATTTCAGCAGGTCAGTGAAGGATCCAAATTACCTAGAAGAGTGAAGTGGGGTAGATATGTAAATACAGGATTTTTCTGCATACCACAGTCTTCTTTACAACATTGCTTCCACTTTTCCACTTGATTAGAACCTCTTGAATGTGAGGATAAGAATTTTTTATTATGACTGCATTTTACAAAATGTTATAGAATGCAAATAATCAGGGATTCACATTTGACATGAATAGAGTATATCCAAAGAAATATGGTATTAGTTTTTTTTTTTTTTTTTGGCTTTCTGTGAAGAAGATTTTCAAAATCAGTCAGAAAGCCCTCAAATTAGGTATTTAAGCCAATTGGAGGCTGCCTTTTAAAACCAGCTTATTTTGATGACACCCTTATTCACCTCCATTCTTTTTTTTTTTTTTTTTTTTTTTTGATACAGAGTCTTACTATGTTGCCCTCAGTAGAGTGCTGTTACATCACAGCTCACAGCAACCTCAAACTCTTGGGCTTAAGTAATTCTCTTGCCTCAGCCTCCAAAGTAGCTTGGGACTACAGGTGCCCACCACAACGCCTGGCTATTTTTGTTGTTGTTGTTGCTATTGTTGTTTTAACAGTCTTGGGCTGGGTTGGAACCCATCAGCCCCAGGGTATGTGGCCAGTGCCTTAACCACTGAGCTATGGGCACCGAGCCATCACCTCCATTTTTTTGATCTTGATAGGACCCTATAAATGTTCATAGTAGAAGAAAAACTCTTAATACCATTGGACAGCGCTTCTCTACAGGTAAAGATAAACCTTCATATTTGGTTTAAAGGTTTGTGAACCTACTGCGTAAAAAGTTAGTTGGAACTGAAGTTAGGATAAGAAACTTAAACATCAGAAATATAGTAGAGAAAGCAGAAGAAAGAATGGCTCTAGAAATTGGCCTTTAATCTCAGAAGACAAAATTTTCATCCCCCAATCTATTGTTTTATTCAAAGGTTTTTCAGCCTACTCTAAATTCTCCTACCTATGGGCATTGGATGTGTAACACATTGACTGCCACACTAGAAACTTTTCCGCTTGAGGCCACAGTGTTTTATTAGGTCAAGATGAATCAAGAGACCTATAAGTTATATATGTTACAGGAGGCCCTGGGCTCACAACTAGCATACGTTAAATATAACTTACATGGCAGTCATTAGGGTGATAAACCCTTTTCTACTTCTTCATATATCTTAGGAATGACAAAGGTAAATCTTACTAATGTTACTATTTTATTTTTAAAATGAACCCAGAATTTTTAAAAATTGTAATTATCTAGAATTCACAGATTTAAGTCAATTCAGATGTGAAGAATGGTCAAATAGCTGGCGTTTCTCTAGTGTCCTTATGATTCCTACTTAAAAGGAGTTTTTCCCTTAAATCTAGAGATGCCTTTCTAGCCACTTAGAAAGGACAATAAATTTATGATAATTACTACGAACCTTTATGGAAATGTTGAGAATAAGACTTAAATCGGACCCAGGACTTGTAAAAAACTATACTAGGGACTATATCCAATTTTAGTATCTTCAACTAATGAGGAATATGAAGAAATTTAAGAGAATTCACAGAAGGACTAAAAAGTAGCTTAAGAGGATATGAAATAAGGTGTATAAAGATCAACCTTCAAAGTATCAGACTTGAGATAATAGGTGAGTGGAGAAAGAGAATGTGTGGGGGATAGAGAGAATGAATGAGAATGGAGAGAGGGCTGGGGATGATTGATTGGTAATCGATTTGTTAGCGACTTTTCTTATTCTGAACTAATTTTCAAACACATGACTATAGAGCTAAAGATGGCAGGCAGAGCCTAGTTTTGTGGGATGAATCCAATGGTGAGGATAATGGGCAAATCATTTGGCATCAGAAGGTCAAATCTAGACCTTCTTTTACATCTTTGTGATTGTTCACAAGAAATTGGTCATCAGAATGTCAGCCTTTTAGCTGTGTAAGATAACAACTCATCTGTCGTTAGTAGGTTTAACTCATGTATAGAGGCAGGAAACTAAATTCTAAACACAGTTTTTTTCAAGATTCCCCCATCCCCAGAGTGCTGGCAATTGAACCTTTAGTTTGTGTGCAAACACATTATTAACACCACCTATTGTCCAAGAAATTTTGGTTAAGTAAGGTTTTAAATTCTGTGTTACAAACTGGACTACAAACAGGAAATTGGTTAATGTTAGAGATAGATAGCAGATGAATACTTTCTAGAGAGATATAATGCTGTGAATTATATTTCCTTAATAATAACTTCGTTTGTTGTTTTGCAGACACACACCTAACTTTTTAACCTCATAAGGAAGGTGTATCATACCTTTGTATATTGGACTATCCCTCAGTGTCAGTGTTAGAGGAGTGCCTTGGGTAGAACTTAAGTCTGGGATGGTCTGTAGGACACTTGTTCTTATGAAAGACACTAGTTCCTATATTATATACACTTCTAGATTTAATAAAAAAAACTTGGCAAAACAGAAAAGCTATATGTAGGTAGTGCTTCCAATTTTTCCATCAGAATATTGTAATTTATCTTTATGCCACTTGGGGGCATCACTGTACCATTAACATTTTCCATATAGTGTGAATTTTAATTGCAATGTAAATACATTACATTTTTATTGACTTTGTGAGTTAACTATGGGATTAAAATAAAAGCTACATGCATCACACTTGATTTATGCATGTTTGGACAGAGTTTTCTTTTTGATGTATATATTTTGCATTCCTTTTTAGTTATCACAGTAAAATAAAACTTTAAGTAGTGAGTGAGATAGAGTTTTTTCCTTTATTATGTGTCGTTGAAATTTATTTCAATTTTTTATTGAGAATATTTTCTTTCATCCTTACATATACTCTCATCTAATGGATATAATTATATTGTTATGTTCCTAAAAAATTGTTCTAGTAGTTTCTGTTCATTTTATTTTACATATTTTTAAGCTGTCACAGTATCTTCTTCCTCTTCTTTTTTGATAAGCCAAAAAGTTACTTTTATCCTTAGCATAGTTTATGTAATTTAATAGAAAAGAGATAATAAGGAAGTGGGCTTATTAGAAAATACTATATGATTAAACTTGTAATTAATCATGATTGCGGCTGCAATGAATTTCAGTCTTCATCCTGTCAAAGTACAATACTGGTTATAATCATTTTTTAAAAAAGGTTTCATAGCATTTAAGACACAGTGACCTTACTATGAGAGGTTGATTTTCTGCTGTAGTCTGTTTTAGTCTTTCAGCTATTAAATATTAAATAAAATTTAAATATTTGTTTTGGACTTAGCACCAAGAAGGAAACTGAAGCAATAGAAGGTAAGGCTTGGCTCTTAAGAGCTTCCAGTCTAAAAGACAGACAGAATTAACATATCTAAAATGGCTAGCAAACAATATTTAAGACAATGCTTAAGTATCTGTATGGCAGGTTACACTTAGGGATGCTGGCGTGTCCACTGCCTAACTTTTTTTTTAATCTAAATATAGTTATTATCTCACTAGTTTCTGTATGTTATGTAAGAGCTTTAACATTTTCCCATTGTTCCTGTCCATGTAAATATCAAAACATTATTCCCCTCAACTTGATCCTGCACCTCGGCTTTTTCCTCAATGTGGTCAACGTGATAAACATGGAAGTGTTTTATCTCCCCAGAGGACATTTTTTCCTCGTCTTGTATGTCAACAATATGAGATGAAGATCAAGAGTTAAATAGGAAATATCTCCAAGTCCTTAAAGAAATGTCCTCATGTTCATGCATGAAGGCCTAGGCCCTTGCCTTCTCAGAGAACTCTAGAGTCTGTATTAAAGCCATAGCAAGCTGATTTCCCACCAACCATGGAAATAAAATGGAAGAGAGGGGGGCCAAGAATTACTACTAAGAATAGCTACACTGACAACAGAGGGGAAGGGTCTTATGCCTTGTGAGTAGGAGAGGTAGGGAATCATAAAAGGGCAATTACAACCCCCCCCTCCCCAATCTAGGTCCACTGTCGTAAAACTAAATAGCTTTCTATACCCCAGTCTCTCCTAAGGGCATCTCAGACTTTACAGTCCTAATTTCAAAGTGTTGTATTGAGATAAAATCACCAACTGACATGGAGTCAAAGGGGGTTAAAGTCTTTGAAAGACAAGAACCATAGCTGAGACTCCACACTGAGTGAGATCTAGGCCTCAGCTTTTCATATTAATATACTCAGAGATGATCAGTCTTAGTGAGGAGCTTATGCACACTAAATCCAGACAAGATAGATCTATAAACCATGATGCCACTTCTTAATTTGGGACTTAGAATGAACAATACCTCCTTTTGTGAACATTCTACCATTTGGGGGTGGAAGTTCTGAAGCTGAATTTCTTTTTTTTTTTTGTAGAGACAGAGTCTCACTTTATTGCCCTTGATAGTGTAGGACCCCGAGAGGGACCCCCACTCAGACTCCGTGATAGCGTGACGACCAGAGACTCACGAGAGGCAACTTGATGCAAAGCGCACGAGGCTTTATTGAGGGAGGACCAGAGCTCTGGGGCCGACTCGTATCTCACG
>CAUYPK010112529.1:0-27012 GCA_963574355.1 Loris lydekkerianus
AGCTGCCAACCCTCCCCCCCAGGCTTCCCCTCTCAGCTGCCAACCCTCCCCCTCCAGGCTTCCCCTCTCAGGTACAGAAGAGCCTGTGACTCTACAAGGACAGGGGTGGGGGCGAAGGTCATTCGCAGGCTTTTAAAGACTACTTTAAGTGAAAAATGCCCGCACCCACTTTAGATGCTATTCCAACCTCCAAGGGACCTAGAAATTTGTTCTATTCTTTGCTGTGACTGGCACGTACAATGTGAACATTTACTAAACCGGAGGTTCTGTAATAAGAAGGAACAAATACTGTTCTTGGTCAAAATGAAGATAAGTCAGGTCTGGGTGGAGCCAGGACGTGACAAGTTGCAGGCAGTGGCTGCTACTCAGAGCCATGCTTAGTCTGAAGGCTGTGTCCTGGCCAGGCGCTTCTCTCAAGCTGTACGGTCTGTGGCGAGGCCAGCTCACTTCCCTAAGTCTGCACGAGTCTCAAGTCAGGAGACTCAGGTGTCTGAAACAGGTGGAAATGCCATAGTTGTCACAATCCTCATCTCTCATTTGTTCCTTGGCAAAGTCCAGCTCCCTTCAAATTGAACTTGGAACTCCTCTCTGCCCAGGGACAGACAGGACTCGGTCCTGCAGGTGCCCAGTGGTGCCAGGGTGGGGACAGAAGCACTACCACCCTTAGGCAGGGGTTTAATGTGTCCAAGAGAATTCTGTGACACACTGAATGTGCCATAGAAGGTGGTTTGAAAGGAACAGACTGAAGAAACACCTGTTTGCATACAATTACTAAAGTGTTCTCCTGAGCCATGCAAGCAGATGGGCAGAAGCCCCGAACATGAATGGCCTTTGGGCCTTTGCTCACACTGTTGCCCCAGTGCCCTCACAGCCACCTCTGCCTGCCCAGAATCCAGACCACCACCCCGCTACTCTGTGCCATCCCACCCAAGCACAGGGGTTCCTCAGTGCCCAGCGCTCATTGGTAAAGGGCCTCTCAGAGGGTAACTGTGAGTATGGGCCACCCGAGTTGTACCCTTGCAGGGTTTTAATGGGGTTTACTCTCCATGTGATGGCTCCAACCAAAGTCCCGAGACCTTGCCTACCACATAGAAATGGTTAGTATTTACCTAAGTTATAAAAATTATCCCTCCTGCCCACTATAAGCTTATATTAGTTATTCCCCTTCTATTTCTGGTTTATCATAATTGCTAAAAGTAGTTATATTTATCCTTTGTAAGAATGTTAGCACAAAAAGGTCCTGGCCCAGAAGGTCTGAGTTCTAATGTTGGCCAACATTATGCAGTACCTTAGGTCTATCTGGATCAGGACTTCAACCCTGTTCCAATCAACTAGTGTATGGGGAAGGGGAGAGAGACAAAAGGTCATTGTGAAGACATGACCTTGACTCCTGAAGGAGTCTTCGGGGGGGAGGGGGAGCAAAGCGTGGTTACTGTGAGTCAGGCAGGTTCCTAGTGTCACTGGAAAAAGATCAGCCATTTCATCAGGTGCTTATCAGCTGTTAGGACTTTGTAATTTCTACAGTTCAGAATAACCTTCCCTTCTCAATTCCTATGACTAGTCAATGCTCCAATACTGTAAAGTACTTAAAATTTTCAATAACGCTCTACTGAATATTGAAACCCAAGTAAAAAGAGTTACTGAAAGTTGCTATTTTATTGCTCTTCACTGGATTTGGTTGACATCTGCTTTTTACTTTCATCAAACCTTACAGGAAAGATAAAGACATCAAGTTACAAGAGGAATCACTTTCTCACTAACACCTTTTCTTTTTAAACAATTTGTGTTGATACCAACAACATGATGAAGATAAAAGGTGTTTAGCTCATTCCTTCAACTTATAAAAACCCTGCTGGGGAATATTTCATGGCTCAATGTTAGACAAATCTAATTCCAGTTTTAGAGTAAGTACAAGGATCTACTTTAGATCAAATATTAAATCTGGCTGATAATCTCAGGCCACACCCTGCTTCTGTGTCTCATAGCAGGTGAGGCAGAAAAAAGTAGCCAGTCTCCAACTTGCTTTTCTTTATAAGAAGTTTACAACTACTGGCATCTCTGGCTCAGAAGCACAACATGTATACAAAGAACTGAATGTAAATTATCTAACTGAAAGCATTAAATAGCTAGAATCTTATAGAAATTGTTTTCCAAAACATGCAGAAGCAGCAAGTCACCCCAAACCACATTTTATTCTATAACCTTTATATTGCTTTTCTGTTATTTAAAGATTGAAGCAATATGAAATGGATGGGAATATTTCGTTAAAAAAACAAAATGAATCAATCACAGCATATATGAAACAAAAACCTCAGGTCTATGCCATACACCCTAAACACAAATCTAAGCCCAGTAGTGGCTCATGTTCAGAGTTTTTGTAAAGCAAATGAAAACATTTGAAACGATCAACATATTTCAATAGAAGAGCCATAAATGCCCTGAAAGCAGAAAGTTGACACAATTTTAAATATAATTTATATATATATATATATTTTTAAATCAAACACAATTAAATAGAATATGGTTTAAGTACATGAATACTTCAGCTTCAGAAGAATAACAGAGGTGGTACATAGTACCAAAAACTTATACACAGCTTTTTTGCTTCTTCTGTTGATGAAACAGTACGCCTCTATACAATCAAATATTGCAATGGAATAAACTCTCTATTCATTCAAGACTTTCTCAAGGACAAAGGTGATTAATAATTATACATTTATGTGTATATATATATGTGTGTGTATATATGTATATTTTTTTTATTTTATTTTATTTTTTTATTTTTTGCAAAGTCTGAGCAAAAGCACTAACACCTAAGAGAAATTCCTTTCCTCTCCAATAGCTACGTGTGTGGACGAAGCATTAGCACCACGTGGCCAGTGGAGTGTGCTTGCCAACTGGTGGCCCTGCTGATGGCCATGTGGTCCTGATGCAGCAGAAGTGCAGTGAGTCTCTTAACTGTCCTAAAAACAGAATAAAAAAGGTCACCAACTGCACACGTCCCAGGTCACTGCAATGAATGGTGGGGGGAGGGAGGGATCAAACAAAGTTGATTACTTCTCTCCCCTGACCCACCCTGCCCATTTTATTAAAAAAAAAAAAAAAAAAAAATGGCACAATCTTGGAAGAACCATTTTGTTCAAGGGAAAAACTGGAGTGATCATTATTATTATTAAGTAACTGGAGCACAGAGTTCCATAGGAGCAAATCCTAATGCTCAACGTAAACTAGATTCATCCTTCTGTTAGCAGGAGAGAGATTGGTTTTAAATATACTGCATCTCAGGAAGGACAATGTCAAGGGGACCTGACCCATGACCTGTCAAATTCCTTCAAAACTAATACCTCTGTGAAGGAAGATTGCATAATGAACCATCACCTGGTCCTACTGAAGAAAAACAAGCTGCTAGCACCACACTGCCATTTGGAGCTGCCTGGCTCTTGGTGGGGCTGACTCATCTGTTTGTTTTGGGAGAAGAAAGCAAAGCACCTCTGGCACCTGCTTCATGATGCTGCTGGGGATGAATCACCACTACAAGAATGGCACCCAATTATCAGCTCTATGCTATTCTGCCTCCCACAGGATGTGGTCCCTGTTTATTCCAGCGGGCTAAAACTCTCAGAAATAGGTTATTGCCAATAGAAAACTAATAATTTTCTAGCAATGTAAACAATACCACTTTGTATCTTTGTAACTGTCACTGTGTGAACATCATATGCAACAATTACGTCTACACATAACTCTGCATTATGGTGGAAGTCTAGGATTGTCTCCCATTTTTTCTTGGAAACAACAGTGATGTATTAGTGAAACAAATACAGTGCTCTGTTTTCACTGGCTGTGTTGAAGAATCCAACCAAGGGGAAAAGTTCTCTCATGTTTCAAAAGCAGATCTCCTTTATCTCATGTCTTGAATCATAGCTGAAAAAAAAAAAAAAAAAAAAAAAAAGAAAGAAAAGAAAGGAAAATGCTAAGGTACATTCCTCTAATAAGTGATGTTACCATTATAGATTAAGACAGAAGTCAGTCCACACTAGTTAGTGTTTACCATGTACCAGAGCTTATCACAGCCAGAACTGACTACAATCTGTGAGGTAAAATGTTGTATCTTTTTCTCATTTACATATGAGTTAAATAACTTACCCAAAGCAAGGACTGGCATCCAGACTAGCTTTCCATTTTGCCAAAATGTAAAGAATACTATATATATATATATTTTTTTTTTTTTTTTTTTTTTAAGAGACAGGGTTTTGCTCTGTCACCCAGGGTGAAGTGTAGTGTTCTAATCACAGCTCACAACAGCCTTGAACTCGTGGGCTCAAGGGATCCTCCTGGTTCAGCTTCCAGTGTAACCAAACCTATAGGCATTTGCTGACATAGCTGGCTAATTTTTAAAATTTCTTTGTAGAGATGGGGTCTTGATATTTTGCCCAGGCTGGTCTCAAACTCCTGTCCTCAAGCCATCCTCCTGCCTCTGCCTCCCAAAGTGCCAGGATTATAAGTGTGAGCCAGGTGCCACACTATTGTCCCCTCCCTTTTTTCTTTTTGGACCTCAGGAGAGTGCTGTAGCATCACAGCTCACAGCAACCTCCAACTCCTAGGCTTAGGTGATTCTCTTGCCTCAGTCTCCCGAGTATCTAGGACTACAGGTGCCCACCACAATGCCTATCTATTTTTGTTGTTGTTGCAGTTTGGCCGGGGCCGTGTTTGAACCCACCACCCTTGGCATACAGGGCCAGCACACTACCCACTGAGCCACAGGTGCCGCCCTACTCCCCCTTTTTGATAGTAATTCTACCTCTAGGGATTAGCCCTACAGCACATTTGTAAGAGAGAATAAAGACATACATATATTCATTAAAATACTGTTTGTAATAGAGCAAAATCTAAAACAACCTGAATCATCATCCGTAGGTGATTCAGTAAATTATGATAAAGGTTGGGCATGAAGGCAACACACCTGTATTCCCAGCACTCAAGGAGGCCAGGAGTTCAAGACTAACCTGGGAGATAAGGCAAGATCCCATTCCTACACAAAACTAAAAACTAGCGGGGCATGGCAGCATACACCTGAAGTCCCAGCTACTTGGGAGGCTGAGGCAGGAGGATCCCTTGAGTCCAGGAGTTTGAGGTTGCTGTGAGCTGTGATCATGGCACTGCTTGGCACAGAATGAGACCCTGTCTTAAAAAAACATCCGATGATAGAGGCATAACATGGAATACCCTGCAGTCTTTACAAAGAAAAAAAGAACTTTAATGTGTTATATTCCTAAGACAAAGCTCTTGAGGCTGAGTGCTTCCTTTACTCACAGCATTGGTGAAAAAACACACACCAGAGGAGATAGCATCTCTGCTATTTGTGAGATGGGACATGTGTGCATGAAGCAATCCAGTAATGACGCAAGGTAGTTTACGCTGAATGTCCAAGTATATTCTAAGGGCAACCAAAGTTGGAGGTTCAAAGCAGAGTGATGGTCAACACAGGATAAAGAGAGTAAGAATTCCACCATAGGCCTAAGACTTCTCTCACATAACATTATAAAAGAACAAGGGGATTTTTTTTTTTTTTTGAGCGTCTCACTCTGTGCCCCTGGGTAGAATGCCATGGAGTCATAGCTCACAGCAACCTCAAACTCTTAGGCTTAATCAATCCTCTTGCCTCAGCCTCCTGAGTACCTGGGACTATAGGTGCCTTCCATGACACCCAGCTAATTTTTCAGTTTTTAGTAGAGATAGGTCTCACTCTTGCTTAGGCTGGTCTTGAACTCCTGAGCTCAAGGGATCTTCTTACCTTAGCCTCCCAGAGTGCTGGGATTACAGCCCATTGGGCTGATGGTTTAGGTTTTTTTTCTTTTTTTATTGAGACAAGTCTCACTATGTCACCCTCCATAGAGTGCTATGGCATCACAGCTCATAGCAACCTCAAACTCTTGGGCTTAAGCGATTCTCTTGCCTCAGCCTCCCGAGTAGCTGGGACTAGGGACACCCACCACAACGCCCCGCTATTTTTTTTTGTTGCAGTTCGGCTGGGGCCAGGTTTGAACCCGCCACCCTCAGTATATGGGACTGGAGCCCTACTCACTGAGCCATAGGTGCCGCCCATAAGATTATTAATTAAATTATTTTCAAAAGACATTCAAAGCACAGTTAAGTATCTGCTTTTTTTTTATAATAACAGAATTTTAGTGTAGTGGAAGTTTAACTACAGGTTTAAGAGTGTGTGAGATGATAAAAAGTTTGAAAAACACTGCTCTAGAACCTGTGGTAATACCCTCCTTCAATCTTGGCATTAGTAATTCATGCCTAATCTCCTATTCTACCTCCATTAGTCTGGATAGACATTTATCAATTCAACTGGACTGAGAGCCAGCTTTTGGTTTGTCCTCTATTGTTTGCCTGTTTTCTATAAAATCAACACCTACCGTTATCAGTATTATTTCCTTCTTTGTGCTTTCTTTGGCTTAAGGTTTATTTTTTCTAATTTATTATTATTATTATTATTATTTTTTTTTTTTTTTTTTTTGCAGTTTTTGGCCAGGGCGGGGTTTGAAACCACCACTTCTGGCATATGGGGCCGGCACCCTACCTTTGAGCCACAGGCACCACCCTTTTCTAATTTATTTTTTAAAATTTTCTCTCAATTTTATGCTGTTCATTATTTTTTACATTTATTTCCATGATCTTTTTCTAGTTTCTTAACATAGGAGACTGAGACCTTTCTTGTTTAACATAAACATTTATTGCTACAAATTTCCCTCTGAGAACTTCCTCAGCATTATCCCACGAATACTGTGTTTTCACTTTAGTTTAGTACAATATATTTTCTAACTTCTCCTTCTTTTCTGACTCATGTATGACTAAAAAGTATTGTTATATTATGAATATTTGAGGATTTTCCAGGTGTCTTTCAGTTAATGATTTCTAATTCCTTTGTGGTCAGGGAAACAGACTGTATGATTTCAATCCTTTAAAATTTATTGAAAGTTATTTTATGGCTGAGAATGTATCTCAGTGAGTATTTCATATGCATGCATTTCAAAAGAATGTTGTTTTCTGTTGTTGCTGGGTGCACTGTTGTTATTTACAGAACAGCTTAATCCTCTCAAAACTTGCTCTTAAACTTGGTTTAGTTTAGCCACAGTAGTAAGGCATAAGGACATTATCCAATGCCTTGTGTATTCCAAAGTCTGCTCACAAACTCTCCTAGCCCCACATTCCAGGCATTCTGCCTACTAATTTATGGGGGTTGTTTTCCTAGACATGTGTATTTTTTATTCCACATATATATGGGTAAGTACTCGGTCACAGACTTGAAGGGACCTCTTTAAACATCTCTGCAACTCTGTTTCTGGGCAGCTCCCTCTTCTCTGGTGCCTTGCACAGTGACTTCCAGTCACACGAGGCTCTCCCAACTCTGGCTCTGTTTGGCTTCCCCTTCTCTGCACTGTGGAAACTCCTTCTAGGCAGCAAGCCAGAGATACTTCAGTGTAACTCTTCTTTCAAGATTATAGTCATTTAGTTTGTCAGTTTCCTAGGCACTTATGATGAGAAGACAATCCCCACATCACTTAATCCTCCAAAGGAAGACACAGAAGCCCCTTATATCTTTTTTTTATTTCTATATGGCTAGAAAAGAGCACTTTTCAGTTTTACACAAACTGGGTTAGAACACAAGTCATCCTTACCTTTGTAGATCTCTCTACAGGTTGGTCACACTGTGCCTGCTGCATAACATCACTGACTATCATTTTAGCAATCTTCCAAGCTAGCTCTTCTTGGGCCTAAAGGAAGTAATTTAAACTGTTGATAATAGTTATTCATTAGGAGGATCAAGATGCATATTATCAATGCTCTAAATACAACTGTATGTGCATATCATTGCTATTTATTTGGATTAAGAGGTACATTTCCATTTATGAAAGAATCTGGGCCACACTCTGGCTATGATATATAAACACCGCACTCACTGTCTTCCAGATAGCTACCAGGTATCCAACATGATGACCACTTTTATGTTAGGCAGTCAAAATAAAGCATTTTCCTTTTTCAACCCACATCTCTCAATGTCCTTAACTATCACAAAAAAGCAAGCATTTACTTCTAAAAGTAAAAAATGACAGTGGGGAAGGAAACATTTGAGTTTCTGTGCTGCACTGATTACTGATGCCTGCTGGCTAATGGTGGAACGTGAAGCATGGTTATTCTTCCTTGGCCACAGTCTCTGGACTGAAGATACCTTTACTGCCACCACCAGACAATTGTTAGATGTTAAGAAGGAGCCACCCTCTATTGTCCTATCTTGAAGAAGGGACCCCTGTGCCATGCTGCTTAAACATGGGATCTAAAGAAAGAGAAAACTTAAATCCTTACTTAGACAAAGGTGGCTATTATAACAGAAATCTCTTTATACTAAAAGTAGAATTTACCTCATCAGTACTTCCTTGCACCCATTTCTTCATAGCTTGTGAGAACATAGATCCTGGTAAACAAAGCCAAAATTTAATGTGTATTTTATGCATAATCTTATATTGAAAATGCTCTTATTTAAAAGCTGTTGCTTCCAGACACGGATGTTCTTTTCTTGTGTGAGCCCATCCAAAACATTAAGGAATATTACCATAAATAAAAACTGATTATACTGCTTTCACAAGAGTATTTAATTTGCAAACATCATGGTTTGAAAAGCTGCTTTAGAATTTTGGATTTTTCTTCTATTCTCACTTGGAACGATCACCTAGTATTAGATTTACAGCTAAGATTATAAACAAAATCCTAACCAGTGCATTGGTCCTGGGTAAGAATACAGCAATCCACTGGAAGACATCTACCCACTTGTTATGTTTTCAAATGTTCCAGAACAGCACCCATTTAAAAGGGCTTTCAGTACAGATTAGGATGCCACATGCTGTATCTCTAGTCTGTATAAGACAACGGGGTAAGACAGAGCTTTTCTGAATAGCCACATTCTTAAGCTAGGTGCATTGGCTCAAGCCTGTAGTCCCAGCTATTCAGGAGAATGAAGTAGGAGGACTGTTTAAGCCCAGGAGTTTTTGAGTTCAGCCCAGGCAACATAGAAGACTCTCTCAAAAAAAAGTAGTCATACTCTATCCAAGCCATAGTACATCTCAACTTCTTAGGACATAAAAGCCTACATCTGTAACCACATGCTAAGAAATTACCAAGGAAGTAGGCCTTTATTTCTATGAATGAAAAACACAGCTCATCCTTTTATTTAATAATTTGAATAGGCTCACTTCCTAACTTTGCCTTAAACCAAATTAACTGCTGTCAGGAGATTATTTCTTAAGGCAAGGTCTCAATTAATTTAACAACTGGGATGGAACTATATATAGCATTCATGAAGAATATAAAAGGTTGATTCTTTTCCATCAGTAGCAGTAACAGAAGTAATATTCTAGTAATGAAAAAGAAATAAGACTATAAATTAGTATGCAAATAAATAAACAAGATAATTCCAGACAGTGAGTAGGAAAATAATGAAGTGTATCCTGTAGGCTGGGCAGGTCCTCTGAACAGATGATTCTGAGATGAAGCCACAGCAATTGCAGAGAAGAGAAGGGAAACCTCAAGGAAAAAAAATAAAGAATAGTCCCACTAGAGCTCAGTCTGTGAAAGGAGGAGTTCAAGGGAAGGTCATGGCTAAGAGGCTCAACTTCATTCCAGTGTAGTGGGAAGCCACGGAGAAGGGTTTGGGTGGATGATTAAGGAGAGAGAGGGTAAGAAAATTCAAAAAGTAAAGGGAAAAGGTATAATGAAAAGTAGATCTATCTCCTTCTTATCCTTAAAGTAACTGCTGTCGAATTTGGGGGAATCATTTCAGGCAGTATTTTAACATATATACCAATAAATAGCCTTTCAAAACTCCATATGCAATATCATTTATAATGTGTTCTACCAAAAATGTATTAACATGAATCATCAAGACATTAGGCATAACTTCCAGTTTACAAGAAATGCAGCTGAGAGAGGAATAAGCTAAATTAAATATGTAGTAACACCACCTAGACAATTAAGAAGGCTGAGCATTCTGTAGGATAACTAGCCTGACATGGTTAACAAGTCAGGGTCATTAACAAGGAACCACGCATGAGCAAAACAGACTGAAATGACACCCTCTGTTTGTATCCCTGGCACTTGGCACCAGTGCCTAGCACACAGGACTCAAATGCTTGGAGCAAATGGATTCCATGTCTAGGCTCTCACACTAAAAATATTTGTCTTAAAGAGAAGACTGGACAACTACCGAAAATACCAAGATATATGAATGTGTTCAATCCAACTGCAGAAATTCCTATTCATTTCTTTATATAGGCATGTCTCAATTATATTAATAATGCAAGCCCATGAAGAATGGGCTTGCCAGCACAGATAAATCCTGTCACCTCTACCTTCAAATATAACCCAAATACAACTGTTCCTCTACTACCAGCCTAATCCACAACCACCATCATCCCTTACTTAAGAGTATGCCAAAGACGTTGTTTCTGCTTCTCCTCTTGACCCTCTACATTCTATTTTTTTAATTATTAAATCATAAACACATAGATCATGTATACATTAATGCATTTATGTGATACAATGTGTTGATTTCATATAGAATTAGGAACGCTTACATCACACTGGTTCATATATACCTCATCTTGTTTACTTATTGTGTTAAGACATTTATACTCTATACTAATAGAGCCGACATGTACCCTCATTATGCACCAAAGGCGGGATCCCACCATTCACCCTCCCTCGATCTGACCTACCCCCTCTTCTTCCCCCTCCTTTTAAAACATAAGTCATATCACATCACTCTCCTGCTCCAACTTTCAATTGATCTCTTGGAATCCTTGCCATGGTCTCTGGCCATCTCCCAACTAACTCACCTTCCACCCCTCAGCACTAATCCTTACGCTCTCTCCACTCCAGCCACACTGAGCACTCTAGCTTCAGACTCTACCTTTGTTCTTTCTCAAGAACCCTCTTCTTCCAGGTACTGACCGGCTCACTCCCACACTGTGCTCAAGTCTCCACTCAAAATGCTGCCTCCTCAGTGAGGCCTTTCCTGACAAGTACTTCTAAAATGGAACTCCCCCTACCCTACACAGATAAACACACGTACACATGCTGTTATTTGCTTATCTGTTTACTGTCTGCTCCATTATAATGTTTAATTCCATGAGAATAGGAACTTTGTTTTCTTCCCAGCATCTGGAGTAGTAGATGCACACAGTAGGCACTCCATTATTGTTTACAATGAATTAAGGAAGGAATACCATGAAGAGGCAGACTGTGTTGAACAGACTGAACACAGATAGTGGTTTGAGAAAGTTTCTTTGCATATCTTTACTCAATACAAATTCACACAACCCAACATCTATAACTATATCCACACCTACCTATATGGAGGAGTAGCATATCCTACTATCAGAGGTATAAGATGAGATTATATAAAAATCAAATAGCTCAGAGACTTCCTGGTAGTGCTGGATAGGAGATACCATTATACCCATTGATAGAAGCTACCTAATGACACCATAGCGTCCTTCCTGGCCAATACCTCTCAGAGGGCATACAGCACGCCCTCCATTCCTTTACCACCACCAATGAACCTTCCTAATATTCATCTTTTACCCAACATAAGTCACACAACTACTAGATTGTAAGTTTCTTGATGGGAAGATCTGTATCTTTTAACCTGCCTACTGAATACCAGTATGCAGAGAGACAATGAATGAACTGTGTAGAGCTCTCTTTAGTCCCAACTGTGTACTTGAGACTTCCTTGGCAAAACTGGAAATAAAATCTATTATTTGGATAAATAAGGTCAACTAAGCAACAGACCCTTTGGGGGTCTAAATTACTACAACAATTGTTACATTTTTTGCTTACTCTATCAACATATTATGTATTTGACCAAAAAGTTTATCTTTCATCAAAATAAAGTGGTACAATTTATTACCCAAATAATAGTTGCGTTACAAAGTAAGATAGATATTCAGTCACTAAAAAGATGGAGCCTTTACATCTTTTATATTAACCTGGATAGAGTTGGAACACATTCTTCTTAGTGAAGTATCACAAAAATGGAGAAGGAAGAATCAAATGTACTTAATTCTAATATGAAGCCAATAGACGATCTCATACATACCCACATAAGAGAAAAACTCAACCAATTCAAGGTGGGGGACAAGAAAACAAGGGAGAGGGGAGTAGGGAGGAGGATGGGGGTGCTCCCACTTAAAGGGCACAACATTACAGTATATGGCAGGTCACATTTATAAGAGGAACTTTACCTAACAAATGCAAACACTGTAACCTAATTCTCTGTAGCCTCAATTAACCCAAAATAATAATAATAAAAAAAAGCAATATAAATATAAGAATACAGTCCTATTAAGTTCAACAGGAAGATTAACAATAACTTAATTTTAAACATACTTAATCAAAATGGAGCACTTTCTTCCTACAAAAGTCAGTAGCATCTTTTACTTAAGAAATTACTGTCAATCGAACCACACTTAAAAGGTCTAGGTGTCATCTGATTAGATTCATATTCATTTTCCCACAATTTCCTGTGTAAATCAATTGTTTGGAAGATAAAATTTGCCACCAAAAACACTCTCCTCAAAAAGATTTCTTATGTTTTAACAAACTATCTAGGAGATTTAAACATTAAATCTAAACAAAATAAAACAAAGCAAAAGGAAGCCCCTCTTCTCTCTTTTTTTTTTTTTTTAATTGTTGGGGATTCATTGAGGGTACAAGAAATCATATTACACTGATTGCATTTGTTAGGCAAAATCCCTCTTACAATCGTGTCTTGTCCCCAAAAGGTGTGACACACACCAAGACCCCAGCCTCCTCCCTTCTCTCTGCTCTTCCTTTCCCCACCTCTCCCTCCTTCTTTCTGACCAAGCCCCTCTTCTGATTAAACAAAGCAAGCATGTGAATTCAAACTATTAATATATTCTACATATATTTCACTTTCAGTGATTTTGAGAACACTTTAATAATACAAAAGGCATCAAGATAAACTTCAAGCTCAATCTGGAGTGGGAATTTTGTCATTAAATAAAAAGGTAGCAAAGATTTTTTTATACTTATGTGCCTTCTGTAATGGTAAAGTAAAAACAATAACTTCTGATTCAGAGGAAGAGATTATAGTTATAGCAATATTACTGGAAGCCTGTATTGTACTCACTTAGGACTAGAAATACAGGGTGAATTCATACACTTCTACATAGTCAAGGACACAATCAAAAGAATGAACACACAACCCACAGAATGGGAGACAATATTTACATGTTATACATGTACATCTGATAAAGGGCTGATAACCAGAATCTGCAAAGAATTCAAGCAAATCTACAAAGAACGTAAACAAATTGGCAAGAAAAAACTAAACAAGCCCGTTAAAAAGTAGGCAAAAGGTGGATCCCCATTTGGTTGCTCCCCTCTACTGACAAAGGCTCTGTTCCCTCTCTTTTACTTATCATGCTTACCAATCTTTTTCCCTTTAAATAATTATATCCTGTTGCTTAAAAAAAAAAAAAAAAAAAAAAAAAAAAAGTAGGCAAAAGGCTGGTGTGGTAGCTCACACCTATAATCCCAGCAGTCTGAGAGGCCAACGTGGGTGGACTGCCTGAGTTCAGGAGTTTGAGACCAGCCCGAGCAAGAGCAAGACCTGTCTCTACTAAAAATAAAAAAAATTAGCCAGGTTTCAGGGCAGGTACCTATAATTCTAGCTAGTAGGGAGACAGAGGCAGAAGGATCACCTGAATCCATGAGTTTGAGGTTGCTATGGGTTAAGCTCATGCCACAGCACTTTAGCCTGTCTCAAAAAAAAAAAAGTGACCAAAAGACATGAACAGGAACTTTTTTTTTCTTTTGAGACAGAGTTCACTTTGTTGCCCTCAATAGAGTGCCATGGTGTCATAGCACACAGCCATCTCAAACAATTCTCCTGGCTCAGCCTCCCAAGTAGCTTGGACTACAGGAGCCTGCCACAATGCCCAGCTATTTTTAGAGACGAGGTCTTGCTCTAGCTCAAGCTGGTCTCCAACCTGTGAGCTCAGGCAATCTACCTGCCTTGGGCTCCAAAATGCTAGTATTACAGGTGTGAGCCACCGCTCCTGGCAATAGGAACTTTTCTTTTTTTCTTTTGAGACAGAGTCTCATTACGTCACCCTCTTAGTAGAGTGCTGTGGCATCACAGCTCAGCAACCTCAAACTCTTGTGCGTAAGTGATTCTCTTGCCTCAGCCTCCCAAGTAACTGGGAATACAGGCACCCACCACAATGCCCGGCTATTTTATTTTGTTGTCGTAGTTGTCATTGTTGTTTGCCAGGCCTGGGCTGGGTTAAAATCACCCAGCTCTGGTGTATGTGGCTGGCACCCTAGGCATTGAGCTACAGGCACTGAGCCAACATGAACTTTACAAATGAAGATTACTAATGGCCAAGAAACTCACGAAAAAATGTTCAATGTCTCTAATCATTAGGGAAATACAAATCAAAACTCCAATGAGATAACACCTAACTCCAATGAGAATGGCTCTCATTGAAAAGTCTGAAAACAGATGCCAGGGTGGGGAACTCTTACACACTGTTGGTGGGACAGCAAACTAGTGCAACCTCTATGGAAAATTTTCTAGAGATGCTTCAAAGAACTTACTTCAACCAGCACACCCCCTGCTGGGTATACCCAAAGGAAAAAAGGTCATTTTATAAAAAGGACACCTGCACTTGAATGTTTACAGCAACAAAATTCACAATCAGAAAGATGTAGAAACAATCCAAGTGCCGATCAATCCGTGAATAGATTAACAGAATTTGGTACATGCACATTATGAGTACTAAGCCATAAAAAAGTGATGATCTAGTATCTTTTTGGACAAGCTGGAGAGAACAGGAAACCATTTTTCTAAGTGAAACAAGAATGAAGAAACAACACATGCACTCAATACCAAATTGGAACTGAGCAATCAACAGTTAAGTGCACATATTGTAAATAAAAATGTCAATGACAACCAAGTTGGGGGGAGGGGAGGTGGAGATGAGTAAATTCACACAGTACACAGGGTACACTATCTGGGTGATGGGTACACTTCGGTGTGTAACTTGACTCAGTCCGTACAAAAACTAAGGCTGTAAACAAAATATGTACCTCCCAATATTCTGAAAAAAATTTTTTCTTTTCTTTTTTGAGACAGAGTCTCACTATGTCGTCTTCCATAGAGTGCTGTCATGTCACAGTTCACAGCAACCTCATATTCTTGGGCTTAAATGATTCTCTTGCCTCAGCCTCCCAAGTAGCTTAGACCAGAGGTGCCCGCCCCAATGCCTGGCTGTTTTTTTGTTGCAGTTGTCATTGTTGTTTAGCTGGCCTGGGCTGAGTCCGAACCTGCTAGCCTGGGTATATGTGGACGGTAGCCTACCCACTGAGCTATGGGCATTGCCCCACCAATATTCTGAAATTTTTAAAAAATTAAAAAAAAAAAAAAAAAAAAAAAACACACAGAGTGAAAGATACGGTAGTTATTTCACAAGATAAACAGTTGGAACCTTAAATGGTCTTCTACTTACAGTCAATGAATAATATAAGTAAAGGCTAAATACGGAATATAGAAACACCACAAACCTTTTGATTTCTTTACATCAGGTTCAGGTTCAGATTCCCGGATGAATTGTCCCAAGTCACTAACTCTTCCAAATGTCATCTTCCTAAATAAGAACGAAAAGAAGAATATAATTTCTAACAACCAATTTAAAATTTAGAAGAAAAAAATCAGTTTTAAGCATCTTTAAATCTAGAAAGCTAGATATACAATTTATAGCTATCCCACGTTATTAAATTTTTTTTTTTTTTAAGACGGAGTCTCACTACATCGCCCTCCGAAGAGTGCTGTAGTGTCACAGTTCACAGCAACCTCAAACTCTTGGGCTTAAGCGATTTTCCTGCCACAGACTCCCAAGTAGCTGGGACGACAGGCACCCACCACAATACCCGGCTATTATTTTGGTTGCAGTTGTCATTGTTGTTTAGCAGGCTAGAGCCAGGCTTGAACCCACCAGCCCCGGTGTATGCGGCCAGCACCCTACTCACTGAGGTATGGGCACCGAGCCATCTGGCTATTTTTAGAGATGAGGTCTCACTGTGGCTCAGGCTAATCTCAAACTCATAAGCTCAGGCAATCCACCTGCCTCGGTCTCCCACAGTGCTAGGATTACAGGCGCCCAGCCTATCCCATTTTATTTAAGGTGGGTCTTATTTGAAATAGAACCTTCCTCCACAGAAAGCAAAATAATCTGCAATTCAAAGTAATTCCATTCAAAATCTGAAAAAGGATTATAAAATGTAATGAGTTAATAGGTCATTCACAATTTTAAAATTTACATAGAAAAGGTGTAAGAATGGCCAAGACAATTTTGTAAAATAAGAAAAAAAAAAAAAAAAGAACTTGTTCTAATAATGATCAAAATGTATCATAAAGCTGCATTTTAAATATATACAAATACACACATACTATAATAACAAGAGGAAAGTTTAAAAAGGGAAGAAAATAGATCCGGTCTTATTAAGATATTTTATTCTTATATTAAAGATATTTTACCAATGATTAATAACTAAAAACAAAACTCTAAAGTCACTAATAAATCATCCAGCAGTAAAACTTGAAAAGAAGATAGACAATCCATAGAAAAAAACACGAATAATGAACAAACATTGTAAAATGAGCTCAATTTCATTAGTAATAATCCAAGACTGGAGCAAAAAATTTTTAATTTTTTTTTTTTTTTTTTTTTTTTTTTGAGACAGGATCTCATTTTAATACCCAGGTTGATATCCAGATCATAACTCACTGCAGCCTTGGACTTTTGGGCTCTAGCAATTCTCCTGCCTCAGCCTCCCACGTAGCTAAGATTACAGGCTCATGATATCATGCCTTGCTAAGTTTTAAAATTTTTGTAGAGATGGAGTCTTGCTGTCTTGCCTAGGCTGATCTTGAACTCCTGGCTTCAAGTGATCTTCCTGCTTTGGCTTCCTAAAGTGCTGAAATACAGGCATGAGCCACCATGCCTGGCCTGAAAGTTTGACATGATTTAGTGTTGACAAGGATGTAGAGAAAATTAGCATCCTACTGATAAGAATGTAATATGATACAGATACTTTTTAAGGTAAATTGGTAAGCTCTATCAAAATTTTAAAGCTGCTTCTTGGTATAACAAAGTATATAGGTCAGGCACAGTGAACCATGCTTATAATCCCAGCACTCTGGGAGACCAAGGTGGAAGAACTGCTGGAGCCAGGAGTTCAAGACCAGCCTAAGCAAGAGCAAGACCCCGCCTCTATTTAAAAAAAAATAGAAAAATTAGCAAGGCATAGTGCTGGTGCACACCTATAGTCCCAGGTACTCAGGAGGCTGAGGCGAGAGCATCACTTGAGCCCAGGAGTTTGAGGTTGCTGAGGGCTGTGATGATGCCATGGCAGTATAGCCCAGGTGACAAAGCAAGACCTTATCTTGAAATGAAAAAAATAAGCATATAAAAGGAGGTCTTTTGCAACACTGTGTATAACAGGGAAAAACTGCAAATAAATACTCATTAATACCAAAATGGATAGAGTGACACAACACAATATGAAATACGTCACTACACTTATGAGTTATAATTAACTGCAGCCAGTCACAGTGAGATAAATTAGACAGCTCACTGTGAATGAAAGCATAAGATACTGAATAGGCCGTAACATCGATTATAGAAAAACAAGCCAACAAAAATGCCTAACGTAACAGTGATGGCCCTGAACAGGAATGGGAGAAAACATGCATTTGGTGTAGGCTCAAAGAGGACATTCAACTTATCTATAAATTTAATTTTTATAAGAATAATTTATTTGAAATTAAAAGTTAAATTTTTGTGGCATCTATATATTATTTTATATCAAGTGAAGTTTGTTAGATGTTATTTTACAGATATCCTTCTTAATAAATCCTTATTTCATATATGGCTACCAAATACAGCAACTGCTAAAAAATACATTTGCCTTAGGATAAATTTTGGGAAGATGCTAAAACCATAAAATTAAAACAAATACTGAAAACCATCTTTAAAGACAATAAAGAAAAATCATTTCTCTTTTCTGACCAATTATATAAATAAAAATATATATTTACTTTGCATATAAAAACTCTATAGAAGTTAAACATCTCACAACTGATACTTGCCATGTAAAGTTTTAAATAAATGAACCACTCCTTAAAAATAAGTGTCCTAAAAAATAGGGAATTAACTCATTTAGGGAACTAACATTTGGGAATTAACTCATTTAGGCTTACTGTCTATCATTTTCTTTCTTTCTTTTTTCTTTTTTTTTTTTTTTTTGAGAAAGGGTCCCACTCTGTCACCCTGAGTAGAGTGCCATGGTATCATCATAGCTCACAGTAGTCTCTTGGGCTCGAGAGATCCTCCTGCCTCAGCCTCCCGAGGGCTGGGACTACAGGTGCCACCACAACACATGGCTAGTCTAGAACTCAAGCTAGTCTAGAACTTTTGAGTTCAAGTAATCTATCTGCCTCAGCCACCCAGAGTGCTAGGATTACAGGCGTGAGCCACTGCACCTGGCCTTGTCTGCCATTTTCTAAAAGGAGAAATAAGATCACCATAAGGCTGATAAGCTGAAGTGTGCGTTCCAAAGACAGCGCGTCAAACCACCTTTCATTTCTTTCCAAGTACTCTCCCTTTTTTATGGTACTGCCAGGATTGGGATGGGGCACACGGTAAGGTAAACAAGCCTTTGCACAGGTTTATTTGCCAATCAAGACATCTTTAGGGAAGCAGAAGAGCTTTTATGACTTCATCTCTGGTAAATTTCAGTAAGTAGCATATCATATGTATCACTACCTTTTTAGTATAGGATAAAATAAAACACCAAGATAATTCTTAAATACAAAACAATAACTTCTTCCCATTTTCCAAGTACTAGTTATATAGCTCACAATAAATAATGCTGGCATCTTTTTACTTATTTATTTTTTTTGAGAGAGTCTCACTATGTCATCCTCGGTAGAGTGCTGTGGTGTCACAGCTCACAGCAACCTCCAACTCTTGGGCTTAAGTGATTCTCTTGCCTCAGCCTCCCAAGTAGCTAGGACTACAGGTGCCTACCACAACGCCTGGCTAATGTCATTGTTGTTTTAGCAGACCCTGGTACCCACCAGCCCCGGTGTATGTGGCCAGCACCCTAACCACTTAGCTATGGGCACCAAGCCATTTATTTTTTAGACTAATACTTTGAAATAGCTGACACGTGAATCAAATGTAAGTGTAAGACAGAGACTAAAATATAACAATAATACTCATCAGTCTCATATATGGTGGTGAAATAATGATGGCAGTGATATTCATGGAGTGCTTACCAAGGCATTAGGTCATGTTTTTGTATATTCTTCTCATGTTTTGTATATTATCTCATCTAATTATTAATACCTCAATAACCTCATGAAGTAGTAATATCATTTCACAGATGAAAAGCCTGAGACAGGCTCAGTGCCTGTGGCGCAGTGATTAGGGAGCTGGCCACATACACGGAGGCTGGTGGGTTTAAACTGGCCCAGGCCTACTAAACAATGACAACTACAACAAAAAAATAGCCAGGCGTTGTGGTGGGTGCCTGAGGCAAGAGAATCGCTTAAGCCCAAGAGTTTGAGGTTACTGTGAGCTGTGACACCACGGCACTCAACCCAGGTCGACAGCTTGAGATAGAATAGATTAGAAAAAAATGTAAATTTTAAAAGATGCAAAATTCTTTACATTTGTCAAAATTCTAGACACGTGCGCTAAGCTTACCCTGCGTATGTCCGTTGGTATAGAGATTCTGGATCCAGACTTGCAGCATCCACAATTATAACTTCATCAAAATTTTTCAGTATTTTAATACTGGCTTTTTTTACACTGGACTACAAAAAAAAATAGTAAAATTAGTAGCATTATGATTCAGGAAATAAATCAGTCCTGAGTCTGATAGATTTGGACAAAATTTTCTTTAGTGTTTGAATTCATGTAATTTCACTCAACTCCATTACTACTGCGATGCTTAACAGAAATGATTCTGAAATGTAACTTCAAACCATAATCATAAGAGGAAAGCATAATATTAAAATGCATAAATATGCATTTGTATGCCACATGTTATCTTAATGATTTAAGTTCTAACTACACTCCATTCTCATGGGCATTATTTCCCCAGTGTGCAAAACTCTCATCCATCCATGAGATGGCAAACGTGAATGTTTCTGATTCTTAGTGAGGCAGTGTGATGATAAAGCTGAAGAAATCTATTAAAAATGACTAGGTAGCTGAGGAGAGGAAGTTTCTCTCCAGCATTCTACCTCCTACTTCCTATCCCCACAAGAAAAGCAAGTCAGAAATGGACTCTTATGAAATGGATAGCCATGAGTTGACCCAGAAATTCCATTTCTAAAAATTCAATTACAGATAGGCTTCACACTTGTGTAAAATGCTTATATACAGGATTATTCACTGTAGCACTTTTTAAAATAGTAAAAGACAGCAATAAATTTAATGTCCATGACTAAGAGACAGGTTAAATAAATAAAATACTTGAGCAGACACTTATAGAACACTCTATATGGTGAGGGGAAAAGGGGTCCCTTGATGTGCTGAGGAGCAATCTCCAAGACACACAGTTAAATCAAATAGAAAGAGGCAACAGAATAAATAAAAACTAATTGTATGAGGCTATTCAAATACCAAGACTTCACTATCACTTTCTGATTACTATAAAGCAATAGTAATAAAAACAGTATAGTATGGGCAGCACCTGTGGCTCAGTGGGTAGGGTGCCAGCCCCATATACCGAGGAGGTGGGTTCAAACCCGGCCCCGGTCAAACTGCAACGAAAAAATAGCTGGGTGTTGTGGTGGGCGCCTATAGTCCCAGCTACTCAGGAGGCTGAGGCAAGAGAATCGCCTAAGCCCAAGAACTGGAGGTTGCTGTGAGCTGTGCTGCCACAGCACTCTACCGAGGGCGACAAAATGAGACTATATCTCCATTAAAAAAAAAAAAAAGAAGAAAAGAAAAAACAGTATAGTACTGGCATAAGGACAAACATATAGATCAATGAAGTAGAATTGATAATCCATAAAACACCTTCACACTTATGGTTAATTGATCGTTGACAGAGTTAAAGTATTATCTTATGAGTACAAATACAAAATCCTGAATAAAATACTAGAAAACCGAATCCAGCAGCATACAGAAAAGATTACAGGGCCAGGCCTATAATCCCAGCACCCTGGGAAGCCAAGGCAGGAGGATCACTTGAGGCCAGGAGTTCTAAGATCAGCCTGAGCAAGAGCAAGATTCTGTCTCCACAAAAAACAGAAAAATTAACTGGGCATGGTGGCATGCACCTATAGTTCCAGCTACTAGGAAGTCTGAGGAAGGAGGATCCCTAGAGCCCTAGAGAAATTGGAAGTCTTGTACACTGTAGATGCTGTAGAAAACAGTTGGGCAATTTCTCAAACATTTAAACATAGAATAGGTTACATACTCCAAAGAACTGTAAACAGGTATTCAAAAACTTGCACCCAAGTGATCATAGCAACACCATTCAAAATAGTCAAAAGGCAGCGACTACTCAAAAGATGAAAAAAATGTGACATGAAATATTCATTCACAAAACCCCCCAGAAATACTGATTCCTGCTACAACACGGATGAACCACAGAAACATGCTAAGAGAGGCCGCACACAGAACAGTCATATATTGTAGGATTCCATCAATATGAACCACCCAGGAGAGGCAAATCCATAGAGAGAAAAGGAGGTTAGTGGTTGTGAGGAAGAGACAGGAAGTGGGCATGGTGGGGGAGTGACTGCTTGATGGGCATTAGGTTTCTCTTTGGAAAAATGAAAACGTCTGCAACTAGATAATGACGACGGGAGCACAATGCTATAGGTACAGTAAATGCCATGGGATTATACAATTTAAAATGGTTGAATTTATGGTAAGTGAATTTTACCTCGACAAAAAAATTGTTATTTCTACTTTCTTGCAATGGACAATTTGAATATGAAATTAAGAAAACAATTTCATTTATAACAGCATCAAAAAAGACTTGGAAAAGGGCCGGGCATGGTGGCTCATGCCTATAATTCTAGCACTCTGGGAGGCTGAGGCAGGTGGACTGCCTGAGCTCAGGAGTTCGAGACCAGCTTGAACTAGAGGCAAGATTCCATGTCTAAAAATAGTCAGGTGTTGAGGCAGGTGCCTGTAGTCCCACCTAGTTGGGAGGCTGAGGCAAGAGGATTGTTTGAGGTTGCTGTGAGCTAAGACACCACAGCACTCTACCATGCATGACAAAGTAAGACTCTGTCTCAAAAGAAAAAAAAAAAAAAAAAAAGAATTAGAAATTAGAAAACAAAAACATTTAGGAATAAATGTAAGAAATACAAAATATACTCTGAAAACTACAAAACATTGTTGAAAGAACTTACATTTGAATAAATGAAAAGACACCCATGTTCACAGGTCAAAAAACTTAATATTATAAAGATGATAAAAGATGAAATGCTTTTCAAAGTAACCCATAGAGTTAAGACAATCCCTGTTAGAATCCCAGCAAGCTTCTTTGTAGAAATTGACAATTGACTCTAAAATTCAAATGGATACTTAGAGACCCCCGAATAGCAAAAACAATCTTGAAAAAGAACTAAGCTGGAAGACTTACACTTCCTAATTTTAAAACTTACTACAAAGCAACAATTAATCAAGACAGCATGGTACTAACATAGGGTTAGACATATAGATCAATGGGACAAAACTCAAAATACAGCAATATACCCTCACACTGATTTTTCAACAAGAATGCCAACCTATTAATGGGGAACCTATAATCCTTTCAACAGGTGGTGCTAGAACTAGATAGCTACGTCGAAAAGAATGAAGTTGGATATCTACCTCATATTATACATAAAAATTAATTCAAAATAGGCCATAAGTCCAAATGTACAAGATAAAATTATAAAAACACATAGAAGATATAGAAATACCGTATATACTCGAGTATATACAGTATAACTTAATGATAGGGATCTGGCAATGGTTTCTTAGACATGACATCACAAACAACAACAAAATAATAGATAAATTGTACTTTGTCAATATTAAAAACTTCTGCAATTTAAGGGATATTATCAATAGTGAAAAGACAATTCACAGGATGGAGAAATATTTGTGAATCGTATGTTTCACAAGGGACCTGTATCTAAAATATCTAAAGAACTCCTGTAATAAAACTCATAGTAAAAAGACAACCCAATTTAGAAATGGGTAAAGAATTTGAATAAACATTTCTCTAAAGATAGAAAAAACCAATAAGCACATAAAAAGTGCACAATATCATTAGCCATCAGGGAAATAAAATAAAAACCACAATGAGATAGAACTTTATACCCACTAGGATGGCTATAATCAAAAGGACAGGTAGTTCTAGTGAGATGTGAAGAAACCGTAAAATTTATATACTACTGGTGGGATTACAAAACAGTGCAGCTACTTTGGAAAACTGGCCATTTTTCAAAAAGTTAAACACAGTTATTACCTGACCCAGCAATTCTACTGCTGGGTACACAGAAAAAGAGAAATGAAAACATACATCTATACAAAAACGTTGTATAAAATGTTCCAAGCAGCCCATTTATAATAGCAGAGAGGAGGGAACAACTCAAATGCCCATCAGTTGACAGATAAAATACGGCGTATCATTATAATGGGATTATTTGGCCATAAGAATAAAGTTTTGAAACTTGTTAATCATACATGAATCTTGAAGATATGATGCTAACTGAAAGAAGTCACAACAGACCACATATTATATGGTTCCATTTATATGACATGTCCGGCACAGAAAATCTCCTGTTTCCACAGAGACAAACAAATAAATAAAGTTTAACAAACAAAAAACTCAGATTAGTGGTTACCTAGGGCTGGAGGAGTGGGGATTGGGAGTTAAAGTAAATGAGATTTCTTTTTTGGAGTGAAAACATGTTCAAAAAAAAAGAATACATATACATAATATGATTTCACTTATAAAATGACAAGCACAGGTAAGGAACAGGTGATGCTTATCAAAGACATCAAAGTCATGATAGGAGCCTCTGTGGGCAAGAAAGACAGCTATAAGAAGGGAGCCCAGGAGGACTCTGGCATGCTGATACTGGGCTGTTTCTCCCCCTGGTGCTGGTTACACGGGTGAGTTTTGTGAGAATTTTTTTTTTAATTTTGAGATAGGGTCTTGCTCTGTTGCGTGGTTTTTGTGAAAATCCCTAAAGGTGCATATTGTTATGATATGTGCAGTTTTCTATATGTATAGGATAAACCAATAAAAAGCATAGAATGTATTTTATGATTAGCACTAGACATTTTAAGTACCTAAACAGAAACAACACACTACAGCCTATATATATATAAAAAAAAAATGGTGACCATACTCAGCAGTTCACCTCTTATGTAAACTTAATAGGAAGATAAGGCACTGAGAGCTTGTTGAGGGAAATACTATACTGCTACCCTATAACTAAAAAAGTTTATTCAAGCAGGAACCCGGAGCAAAATGGTGGCCGAGTAACAGCTTCCTTGCGTCTGGGCACCATGAGTCTGGGGAGATAGGACTCCAGGCACCTCTGGCTGGTGGGATCTGCCTATAATCATCCCTGTGAGGATACAGGGAGTCAGCAAGAGACTTCTGGACCCCAAGAGGAGGACAAAAACAGTGGAAAACTGGCAAGTGGTCGCATGTGTTCAATCAGTCTAAACCCGCCAGCAACTGTAAGTACAGTAGCAGCGAGACTGCAAACGGGAAAGGCCTTCCCTGTGAACTGTTCTGGTGTCTTTGGACTTGGCACTCAGTTGAACTGCCTTGGGGAGAGTTTGAGCAGGAGTGCGGAGAACTTTGGCCGTTGTCTAGGGCCCCAGTCTGAGCCGCTGACCCAGATGAAGCTAATAGTGTTTGGCTGTGGACCACAGGGAGCCACTGGGAGAGAATGGCCCAGGCAAGCTCCGCCCTCAGGGTCTCAGAGCAAGAATCGGGCGGGAGCTGGTAACCTAGTGACTGAGTACCCTAAAGGTGGGGACTGAGCTGCCTTACAGTCCTAACCCTCAGGGGCAGAGTGAGATCAGTTTTGGCGCACTGGGTAAGTGGATAGCCACTTCAGCAGTGATTCCAGCAACAAGCACTTCCCTGGGAAAGCTTCTGCTCAGCAAGTTTACAAGTTTAAAGTGCCTTTTAAGAGGGCTGAAGAAAGATTTAGGGTGTCTACCCAGTGGGGTTTGAGAAATCAGCGGAGGCCTCCAGTCGTATCAGCACTGTGATTAACATCTCATACCCCAGAAGACCACGTGTTGCCCAGACAATATTCAACAACATATATATACTGCTTTGTTTTTGGTTGTGGTTTTTTTTTTTGTTTGTTTGGTTGTTTTTTTGTTTATTTTGATGTTGTTGATGTTGTTTTGTTTTTTAATTTCAACCTTTTCCGTACAGATGTTTTTTCTTTCTCAATTTTTCTAGTTTAATTACAATTTCCCATTGCTGCCTTTTTCAATAACTACTACTTCATTTTTGCTAGTGTTTCTACCCCTATTATTTGGTTTTTCACCCAATTTTATCCCATAAAGTTTTCTGTTTGGTTGTTTTGGTTTGATTTATAGCATTTTTGTCTTTCCTCTCTACTTGGTGGAGGTGCGGTACTGTGTCTGATCAGGTTAGCAAAGAGCTGCTGACCTCAAGAAAACCACCCAACTGGGCACCCCCAGAAGGTGGGGGTTTTTTAAGGTTGTGTCAAAGTACCCTATTGTACACCTATATTGCTCCTGTCTCCCTCTTTCTGTGCTTCTCTTCTTTTTGTCAATATTCCTTTTACCCACCCCCTCTCCTTTCTCTATTTTCTTTTCGCTCGTTCCTCCTTTCTTTCATCCCTTCTTGCTCTTCAACCTTCTCATCCTTCTGGTCCTGTACCAAAAGGACTCATCGAAACCTTAGTACACAGGCAGGGTAACTTAAAGAGCAAGAGGAAGTGAAAGAAAAATTAGGGCAAGGAAACAGATAAAAGAAATCACTCATGAGGAAGAATCAGCAAAAAACTCCAGGCAACATGAAGAACCAGTCCAGAACAACCCCACCAAGGATTCCACCTGTAAATCAATGCTAGGAATGACAGAAAGGGAATTTAGAATACACATGATGAAAACAATGAAAGAAATGATGGAAACAATGAAGGAAACTGCTAATAAAGGGGAAAATAACCAAAAGGTAATCCAAAAACAGAATCAAATAAGAGAAGAACGATTTGAAGAATATAGAAAGGATATAGCAGAGCTGAAAGAACTGAAGCAGTCAATTAGGGAACTTAAAGATGCAATGAAAAGTATCAGCAACAGGTTAGACCATGCAGAAGAAAGAATTTCAGAGGTAGAAGACAAAGTTCTTGAGATAACTCAGATAGTAAAAGAGGCAGAAAAGAAAAGAGAGAAAGCAGAACATTCACTGTCAGAATTATGGGACTTTATGAAGCATTACAACATACGAGTTATAGGAATCCCAGAAGGGGAAGAAGAATGCCCCAGAGGAATGGAAGCTATACTAGAGAATATTATAAAAGAAAACTTCCCAAATATTACCAAAGATTCTGACACACTGCTTTCAGAGGGATATCGGACACCAGGTTGCCTCAAATCTAACCAAGCTTCTCCAAGACACATTGTGATGAACCTGTCCAAAGTCAAGGCAAAAGAAAAGATTCTGCAAGATGCCAGGAGTAAGCGCCAGTTGACCTATAGGGGCAAATCCATCAGAGTGACTGCAGACTTCTCTAATGAAACTTTCCAAGCAAGAAGACAATGGTCATCTACCTTTAGACTACTTAAACAGAACAATTTCCAGCCCAGAATTCTGTACCCTGCTAAGCTAAGCTTTAAA
>CAUYPK010112532.1:0-20989 GCA_963574355.1 Loris lydekkerianus
ATCCAGATCCTGAATTCAATTTCTGACATCTCAGCTATTTGTTTGTGCATGGGGTCTTGTGCTGTTTCTGCCCCATTGATCCTTGGGGGAATTGATCTACTCTGATTATTCATATTGCCAGAGTTTTTCTGTTGATTTCACCTCATGATTGTTTTTCACCGTTGCCTCTGGCCGTCCTCAGAGTTGGGGAGGTGTCTCTCCAAGATTAGATCCCAGCAAGATCACTCTATTATTTCTGGATCTTTGTAGGGAGTGACCCTGTGTAGTTCCTTTGAGGCTGCTCTAGCTAGGGAGTTCTGGCTGTGGAAGCAGCTCCGGCATGTGACACACCCGGATCCAGCAACATGGTGGAAGGTGGTGCGCATGGTTCTGGGAGTGCCTGGCGCCCAGTGACTTTGGCACAGAGAGCCCAAGGCTCCAGCAGTCTCTGGCCAGGAGAAGAACTCTGCACAGAGGCAGGGAGGGCTTGGAGGGCACGTGGCTACCAGTATCCCTAGCCAAACAAGTGGGCCAGTGTGGAGGCTTGGAGGACACAGGAGGGAGGACACAAGGTTGCGCGGCTCCCATAGTTCTTGGTCAGGACATGTGGAGGCCCAGTGGGTGCAGGTCACAGGTCAGGAGTCGCAATGCAGCTCTTATGGAGGTCTGGGCAGCACCAAGCCCAGGAGTTTGAGGTTGCTATGAGCTGTGATGCCACAGCCCTCTCCTCAGGGCAACAGCTCGAGGCTCCAGTGTGCCAAAACCATCTCACTCTGCCCCTAAGGGTTAAGGCTGTAAGGCAGGTCAGTCCCCACCTTTAGGTTGCTCAGTCACTAGGTTACTAGGTCCCACCCAATCCTTGCTCTGGAATGGAGCTTTCTGGGGCAGTTCTCTCATAATGGCTCCCTGTGGCCCAGCTCAGCGGCTCAGTCTGGGACCCCAGACAATGCCCAAAGTTCTCTGCACTCCTGCTCAGGCTCTCCCCAAGGCAGTTTAACTGAGTGCCAAGTCCAAAAACACTGAAACAGTTCACAGATAAGGCCTTTCCAGTTTGCAGTCTCACTGCTGCTTGTACTTATGGTTGCCAGTGGGATTAGGTTGATCAAACACATGCAACCACTTGCCAGTTTTCCACTATTTTTGTCCTCCTCTTGGGGTCCAGAAGTCCCTCACTGACTCCCTGTATCCTCAAAGGGATGATCACAGGCAGATCCCACCAGCCAGAGATGCCTGGAGTTCTATCTCCCCAGACTCACTGTGCCAGTTGCAGGGAAGCTGTCACTTGGCTGCCATCTTTAATCTCTATAATTTCTTATAGTAACAAAGATTTTATTGTAATTGGCTGCCTACCATTCTCTAAAACATTGCACAGGGATCCTCATGATTCTCAGCTCAATTGTAAATTAAAAACAAGCGATCACAAGCAAAAGCCTGCCTGGACTTCCTTTTGCCTCTAAATGACTGCCCTCCTTTTTCCAATCTTCTTTTCCTTTTTTCACAGTTGTCTGCAACCCTTCTTTATCAGTTTAACTTAAAATTATATTTTAATTCCCACAAGTATTTACATTGGAAACGAAAACCAGAGAAGGAACAAAAAACCTGTACAACCCTTCTTTTCACCTGACATTAACACTAGTTTAATGTCTGTGCTCTATAGTTAATTGTGAATTCCACAAAAGCAGAATCCTTGGTCATCACTTTATATTATAACACAGTACCAGGTGCATGGGATATTTTTTATAAACATTGTTTGAATGGATAAATAACTAAAGAAATGAAAGAGCAAAACTACTAAGTATTATCACATTTGATCCTCACAAAAAACTTGTCAGATAGACAGAGATTTTATATTTTTATTCATATTAGAGATGAAATAATTAGGTTTCCAAAAAGCAAATTGACTTAAATCACACTACTTGTACTGAATACCAAGCCAAGTGCCCAGAATTTTTAGCTCATGACATTACTCTGCTACAAGAGGGTTATGACATGAGGCCAAGACATCACCAGAGATTCCTTATTACATTTTCCCTTCCAGTGCTTCAACTGGATTTATTTAGAAAGCTGCAGAGAGTTCTAAGTTTTGTATGTTCCATTAACACTTTGAGGGTTATTGATGAAGTCTTATTAAAGAATTGATTGCTTTTAAAGTGTGAGTCTACAGCCAGAGGCCAATATTTTTTTCTCCAAAACAGGAGGTGTTTCCAATTTTATAATAGGAGTTGATGGGAAAGATTATTTTTGACAGAAATTCACTTTACAGGACACTTTGTTGGGTTACATATCTTCAGTTAAGTAAAAGAATCCTGATTCTGAGTAGACAATCTAATACTAATTGTCAATCAGTATTAAAGATGCTTTTGTCCTTAGTTTAGCTTTGTGTTTGACCTTCCTTGAGGACTTCTTTTTTTTCTAGGATGTTAATGGTTGCTTATAAAAGAAAACATATAATAAATTATAAAGTATTTTTATTTATGTGTATATACTCAAAAATGTGTCAGAGACAGGACATGAGGGAGTCTTCTAGTGGGTAGAACAAGTTCTAGGTAGTGGTTATCCCCAGAATGTACGTGTAGAAGGCCACTGAGTGACTTATGACCTGGGTACTTTACTGTATATTAGATATACCTAAATTAGAAGGTTTTTAAAATGTGTGTGGCTTTAATCTTGCAGAGTTGAACATGAGAAATAAAACTAGCATATTCAAGAGTCAATCAGTTCAAGCCCATAAATATTTATTAAATGCTTGATACATATAAGGCATCATATTAGACTCTGAATGAGGCAGACAGCAGTGATTATACTAATTATAAATGGTCCTTGATACAAGTTGCACCCTCAATAAATATTTGTAGAATAAAAGAGTAAATTAATTAATAGCTAACACAGATAAAGGAGTTAATTTTAAATTGGAACAGAATATACTGTCCCCTTACATTGGAGAAAGGAAGATTAAGATATGTGGGTATAGGCCAGGCATGGTAGCTCATTCCTGTAATCCTAGCACTCTGGAAGGCCAAGGCAGGTAGACTGATTGAGCTCAGGAGTTCGAGATCAGCCTGAGCAAGAGCAAGATGCTGTCTCTACTAAAAATAGCTAGGCTTTGTGGCCCACACCTATAGTCTCAACTACTCATAAGGCTGACACAGTAGGATCACTCAAGCCCAAGAATTTGAGGGTTTTATGACCGATAACACCATGGCACTCTACCTTGGGTGACAGAACGTGAAAAGGTCTCAAAAAAAAAAAAAAAAGAGTGTGTATAATGGTTACTCCCCGTGAGCCTAAGGAATGATAAATCCTTGTGTGAATAGTTGGTCTTAGCACTAGAATATTAATATTCAATCTTTTATGTGAAAAAGATTAATTTGGCATCTGCTATAATTCATGCAGTAAGCCTGACAGTAGAAACAACAGTGAACAAACCATTCATAAAGGTGAGTGGCAGGAGATGAGGAGAGAGAAATATAAGGTAAATCCTACAGGGCAGTGAGTAAGACATTGGATAATTAGCCATGGGCTGGCTAGAGAAAGTGGAAATAAAAATGCTGACAACTGAGCAGGAAATGGAAAGGATAGAAGTGGAAAAACAACATTATACACTTCTCTTTTGAAATTTTTGTGGGAGAATCAGATGAAGGAGACTGGACAGTAGCTAGAAAGAGATAGTGAAATGAAGATTCTTTTGAAGATTATTTTATAAAATAGGAGAGACTTGATTATGTATATAGACTAAGGAAATAGGGAAAATAGAAAGGTATTGAAAATATAGGGGAAAGAAGGGAAAGGGCTGCTGAAGTGAAGTGTTTAATAAAAGATGAAGAGTCTTTCATCGAGAGTCACATTACTTCTCACCTGGTGATTGCAACAAACACCTAATTGGCCTCCTTTTTCCCACTCTGATCCCTCTAATCTATGCCTATCAAGAATTCATGACAATCATCCTGAAATATAAATCTGATAATGTCACACTCCTATTTAAAACCTCCCAAACCTTCTTAAATTTCTTGCCTTGAACTTCAAAGCATGCATTGGCTTGTCCCAGCCTCCTTATTTAACTTCATTTCTTCCCATTTTCTCTATTTCTTACTGTACTCCATTCACATTGACCTACCCTTCGTTCTGAAATGGGCCAATTTCTTTCCTGCTTCAGGACTCAACTAAAACCATTATTACAGTAAGTATAAATAGTCTGGGCATGGTCTCTCTCACCTGTAATCTCACCACCTTAGGAGGCTATGGCAGGAGGTTTTTTTAATTAGCCAGGCTATATTCCCAGATACTCAGAAGACTGGGGCAAGAGGATCACTTAAGCCTGGGAGTTGGAAGTTATAATGAGTTGGGATCATATCACTGCACTCCAGTCTGGGTGACAGAGTGAAACCTATTTCAAAAAAAAAAAAAAAAACTATTAAGTGTAAATAAACGAGAAGGAACACAATTTGAAATGAAAATGAAAGGACGTCCAAAAATCTACTATAGCATAAAAGCACCAAGAACATTGGAATAATTTGCTAAAAGATTTCCAGAATACTGGAAATTAATCAAAAGTTTTCAACAATTCAGAGAGAGAATCTTGAAAGCAGCAAGACAAAAGCAACTAATCATGTATAAGAGAGCCTCAATAAGATTGACAGCTGATTTTTTTCATCAGATCCCTGTGGAAACCGGAACACAGTGGAATGACATATTCAAAGTGCTAAAAGTAAGCAAAATAAAAGAAAACTACAACAAAAACCTTGTCAACCAAGAATTCTATGTTAAGCAAGACTATCCTGCAAAAATAAGGGACAAATTAAGACATTCCCAGACAAACAAAAAGTGGAGCAATTCATGGCCACTAGACCTGCTCTACCTGCTCTATAAAAAATGCTTAGAGGAGTCTTTCAGGTTGAAATCAAATAACACTAGTCAGTAATTTGAATCTGTATGAAGGAAAAAGATTCGTAGTAAAGATGAATAAATGGACAAATAAGAAAGCCAATATTATTGTGTTTTTAGCTCTTAACTCCAACTTTTAAAATTCTTACAGAATTGAAAAGGTAAATATATAAAAAATGATTATGAATTTATGTTACACATAAATGTATGTGTATGGAACACAGTATATAAAGATATAATTCGTGACAAAAACATAAAGGGTGGGAGATAATAGGATGAAAGATTTCAGCAAAGGTACAGAGTACAAGCTTAACATTCAAAAACTATTTCTATACATTTGAAAAGGACATTAAGGAATTGATGACATTTAAAATAGTACCTAAAAGAGTGAAATATTTAGGAATAAATTTAACAATGAAAATAAAAGTCTTTTTACCCTGTGTTCAGGAGTAGGGAGATTTAATGTTATGATATCAATATGTCATATGTCAAAGTGATCTGCAGAGTCAACACAATTTCTAACAAAACTCCAACGCTTTTTTTTTTTTTCATTTTTGCAGAGATGGGAAAGGCAATCCTCAAAGTCACAAGGTATTGCAAAGGACACTTAAAAGGCTAAATCATCTTGAAAAATAACAAAGTTGGAGGACTCACTCCTGATTTTAAAACTTATTGCAAAGGTATAGTAATCAAAACAGTGTGATACTGCTATAGGACAAATAAATAGATCAGTAAAATAAAATAGCACAGAAATAAACCCATACATCTATGGTCAGTAGAATTTTTGATGAGGGTGCCAAGCTCATTCAAAAAGAAAGAAGTGTTTCTCCAATGGTGCTAAGCCAATTGCATTTTCACATACAAAATAATGAAGCTGGAACCCTACCTCACACTCTATACGAACATTAACTCAAAATGAATCAGAGACCTAAATGTAACAGGTAAAACTGTAAAACTCTCTTTTTTTAAAAAATTAAATCATAGCTGTGTACAATAATGCAATCATGAGGTACAATGTGCTGGTTTTATAAACAGTTTGAAATATTTTCATTGAACTGGTTAACATAGCCTTCATGGCATTTTCTTAATTATTGTGTTCAGAGGTAAATGTTCATTAATCTAAATTTGGTGAGACTCTTACATAACACCAAAAGCCTGAGAAACTAAAGAAAAACAGACAAATGGGACTTTACCAAAAATAAAAACATTTGTACATGAAAGGACATTATCAAGAAAGTAAAATATAACCTATAGTATGGGATAAATATTTGCAAATCATATATCTGATAAGGGTTTAATAGTATTCAGAGTATATAAAAAACTCGAATAACTCAACAACACAAAGCAAACAATGCAATTTTTAAATGGTCAAAAGATTCAGACATTTCACCAAAGGTATACAGAGGCCCAATAAGCACAACATTATTAGTCATTAGAAGACTGTAAATCAAAATCATAATGACATATTGCTTCACATCTTGTAGGATGGCTATCATCAATAAAATAAAAAATAATAAATGTGGCAAGGATATCGAGAAATTGGAACCCTCATACACTGACGGTGAGAATGTACAATTGCTATGGAAAACAGTTTGATGGTTCCTTAAAAATATATATAAATATGTCTATATTTTACTCAATAATTCTACTCCTAGGTATAAACTCAAAATAACTGAAAACCAATTCAAACAGATATTTTCATGTTAGTGTTTGAACATTATTCATAGCCAAAAGGTAGAAACAACCCAAGCATCTACCAGTAGATAAGCAGATAATCAAAATGTGGTACACAGATACTTTGGAATATTATTCAGCCATAAAAAAGGATGAAGTTCTGATATGTACATGCTATAACGTGGATGAACCTTGAAAACATTATGCTAAGTGAAATAACCCAAACACAAAAGAGCAAACATTTTTACTCCACTTGTATCTAGAGCAGTGGTTCTCAACCTTCCTAATGCCACAACCCTTTAATACAGTTCTTCATGTTGTGGGGACCCCCAACCATAAAATTATTTTTGTTGCTATGTCATAACTGTAATTTTGCTATTGTTATGAATCATGATGTAAATATCTGATACACAGGAGACAGAGGTACAACAGAGGTTACCAGGAATGGATCAAGCAGGAGAGGGGAGTTATTGCTTAATGGCTAGAGTTTGGTTTTGGAGCGGTGGAAAAGTTTTAGAAGTGAATCACAAAGTTTTGCACAACACTGTAAGTGTACCTGATGTCACTGAACGGAACACTTAAAATCATTAAAATGGCAAATTTTATGTTACACATTTTAACTGCAATAAAAATCTTTCAGAAATACATCTGTTCACATACAAATATGTACTGTTCTATACAGGACCCTCTCCTCTCACACACCATACCATTCTGTAAATGTTGCCTATTAATCAAAACTTAGTATCTGCTGATTGTCTTTCTTATTCAGGGCCATCTTCCCCCTGTCCACTGAACTTTTATCAACAGAATACTGACTTTCATCCCCTCTCACCTTCCTAACTGGAACTGGCTTTTTATAGTCCAGACATCACATGCCAATAAGATGAAACTTCTGCATATTCATAATAGCTCTTCCATATTCATGTATCTTGGGGGACTCTTCATGAATGTATGCATACATCACCCAGCCTCCTGACATTCATATTCTCTTTTGTTTTGTTTTGTTTGCAATTTTTGGCTGGGGCTGGGTTTCAACCCACCACCTCTGGTATATGGGGCCAGCGCCCTACTCCTTTGAGCCACAGGCACTGCCCTGACATTCATATTCTTGCCTCTGCACCATGGGATTGACCTATCTTTCTAGCCCCATCTTGATTATCTCTGTGTGAATCATAATGTTCAATTAAAATGAAATTTTTGTTTGTGTCCCTGCTTCTCTTTCTTTCTTTCTTTCCTTGTTTTTTTGCAGTTTTTGGCTGAGGCTGAGCTTGAACCTACCACCTCCAGCATATGGGGCCGGCGCCCCTTTGAGCCATAGGCACCATTCCCTGCTTCTTTTTCTTTATCCAAGCTGCTTACTCAACTGGAAATTGTGATCTCTGTTAACCTTCTCTACTAACTCCCATCTCTAAACACATACACCGTAAGAAACTTCAGAATTGTCCTTCCTCCCTTAAATTCTATAACTAATCCCCTTATCTCTCTGACTATGTTATAGACTCCTTAAGAGTTCATCTTGCTTTTTAATTTTCCAAAAGCTTTTTATTTTTTTTTATTGTTAAATCATAGTTGTGTACATTAGTGCAATCATCTGTACCCATTCTAAGCTTTTTAATTCTAAGATTCTCTAAGAAATAATTTCTGATATATTTGTCTCTGACTAAATAAACAAATTTTTATTGCTGGACAATGAAATGTACCTGGACCCTTTGAGTCTGTGAATAGTAACAAGCCTGTGATAACTAAAATGCAGTTACAATGAAAGAGCGAATTAATGGACTTTTAAGACATGCTTTATCTAAACAGAATAGTTTGTGTCTTGATAAATCACTGTAACCATAATTATTTGCATCCATTAAGTATACATTATACAAACACTACCTTTAAAAAAGTGTTGTGTGTGGCTTGGCTCCTGTAGCACAGTGGTTATGGCGCCAGCCACGTACACTGAGGCTGACGGGTTTGAACCCAGCTGGGGTAAGCTAAGCAACAATGACAACTGCAACAGAAAAATAGCTGGGCATTGTGGTGGGCGCCTGTAGTCCCAGCTACTTGGGAGGCTGAGGCAAGAGAATTGCTTAAGCCCAAGAGTTTGAGGTTACTATGAGCTGTGATGCCAAAGCACTCTACTAAGGGCAACATAGTGAGACTCTGTCTCAAAAAAAAAAAAATGTCATGTGGCTATACTAACATACTAATATGCTGCCAAAGCAAATTTTAACCAGATAGTAGTATAGAAATACACAGGAACATTTCATGATGATAAAAGGGTCAATTCAACAGGAAGGCAAAACAATTCTAAATTTACAAGCACTTAACAATTCAGCTTTAGAATATAAATAGCAAAAACAAACTGTAAAAAAAAAAAAGTACACACAGATAAAAAACAAGTAAAAGAAGAAATAGACAAGACCACTAGCCTAGTTCGCAATTTTTGCATGTCTCTCTGGGTAACCAATATAATAAGTGGACAAAAACCACTTAGAATTAGGATACAGCAGATTTAAACAATGCCATCAAACAATTTGACCTAATTAACATTTACTGAACACTATACTCAACAACTTCAGAATACACGTAAGTGTACACAGAATCTAAAACAAAAAGTTTTTTAAGTCTCAGAGGAATAAAATTATACAGAATGTGTCCTCTGACCACAGGAGAACCAGCAATTAAAACAAAAAGGTAAGTGCATGTTCCCATCACACCTTCTCTACCACCTTTCATCTATCTTAACATTTACCACAGCTTGAACTTTATTTTCTTATCCCTTGCATTTTCGTCCTTCTATCCAACTAGACAGCAAATGCTACTTGTTTACTGTGGTGTCCACCAATGCCAAGGATACTGTCTGATTCAAGGTAGGCGTTCGGTCAAGTTTTGTTGCATAAATGAATAGCACTGATGGAGGACTTCATCTGAAAAAGAAATAGGATGCATTGTCCCCTGATACTGGAATAAAAATAAGAGAGTGTGTGCGTATTTATCAGGACATTTTTAGTTTATAGTAAGAGAAACTCAGTTTAAACTGACTTAAGCATAAAAAGGGAATTTCCTTTTTTATAATATCCCTTTGGACTTAGTCCAAAAGTAGCATTACCTTCAGGAATAGCTAGACATAGGGGTTGAAATGAGGTCACTGGCTCCCTACCTCTCGTTCTTTCTCCTTCCCTTAGAGCTTCAGTGTCTCTTTCTCCATTTCTTAGTGTATGATGCATCCAGTCTCACGTAGACCCTCTCTTCATGATGTAAAGTTATTCATGAACAACTCCTAACCATTATCCTCCGAGCTCAGTCATCCCAGCAGAATGCACATTTCTCACTTGGAATCATTCCCAAGGTGGTTCTCACTGGAAACTCTTTGGTCTCGTATGGATCCAAACCCCAACTCACCAGGGAGTTTGACTCAGCTTATTGGACACCTGAATTCAAAGGCTGTGACTGCTCCCATCCAAACCAGACAAACTGAGTGGGGCAGGGATTTTTTTATTATTATTAAATCATAACTGTGTACATTAATGCGATCATGGGGCACCATACACTGGTTTTATAGACCGTTTGACACATTTTCATCACACTGGTTAACATAGTCTTCCTGGCATTTTCTTAGTTATTGTGTTGAGACATTTACATTCTACATTTACTAAGTTTCACATATACCCTTGTAAGATGGACTACAGGTGTAATCCCACCAGTCACCCTCCCTCCACCCACCCTCGCCTCTGGGGCAGGGATTTTCCCAAAGGAAAAACTGAAACACTATTGGCAGAAGAGGCATGCGCATTGAGAAGGTGAAATTTGCAGGGCCTCCTTCTCTAGTGTGGATGTAACAAGGTTGTGGGTAAAAAACAGGGAGTTGTAAAAGATTTCTCCTAATGGCCTCTGTGGGACACTGTGAAGGAGAATGGAGGTCAGGCTGAACAAAAATAAGACAAAGATCAATTAGCTGCAGTGGAAATAGCAATGTTTCGGTGATGGTACCAGTCTTAACAGCTGCGTGAGCTCCTCCAGCTTCAAGCCACCTGAGGACTTGTGAAGGTGGAGAGTGGCACTGTCCCAGAGAGGGGAAGGGGCGCAAAGGAAGGGAAGATCCTGGAGGGAGGACAGATGAAGTAACCAGTCATGGGGTCAGGCAGAGCAGTAACAGGAGAGGAGCTAAAAAATGGAGAGGTCAAGGAACTGAGAGTCTCAGGAGGCACAGGAGAGACACAAGATGTGAAGGATAAGAGGTTGGGACGCTGGAGAATTTTCAGGCCAAGACCAGGGAGTGGAACTTGAAATGAAGGGGGAGTAATCCTCATCAGACTCAAGGAAGGAATTGTGATGCAAGTGTTTGGATGAATTGTCTGAATGGAAGTGGGGATCTCTGAGAATGACAGCAGGAGCTGGGGTGAAGAGGTGGATGATTTCTGTGTGCACCCCAGCCTTGCCTTCATCTGCACAACCTTCACTATGAAAGATATCCATGGACTGTGCCTGCGCAGCCTCTATTCCCCCTTCCTCAGGAAAAATTGCAGTTCCTTTTTTTCTGAGGAACAGCTCCTGCCCCCTGATCCCAGTCAGGTGGAACATATGATATTGATCGTACAAGACAAGGCCTAAAACATTATCTTCTTTTATTCTCCTGCCACAGTGATTGTGTCAGGGTGGACACGCATGACCCAAATTAGGCCAGTTGGAGCCTTTCCTGGGACTTTCGTTGAGTCTATTGAGAAAGAGGTTTTCACTTTCTGCCAGGATTGTTAACCTGCTACAATATAAATCTGCATTTTCTAGAGGCCTTCTCTGCAATATCAAGGGAAACCCTGTTTGAGAAGAAAATCGGTAAAAAAGGAAATGGTACAGAAAAAGAGAGAGAAATGACCAATAATATCATTGGTCATCTGGGTCCAGACTCATCCATTCCTGTGGCTCCAGATCAATCCTTAGGCTTTTAAGACACGTAACCCAGAGATTTTTGCTTCCAGGTATGATCAAGAAGATTACACTAGATCTACATTCTCTCTAAAAACAACTGAAAAAAACAACTAGAATTAGAAGTGACAAGATCCAGAGAGTAGGAATTGTGAAGAGGTTTGCCAGCATTCTGGAGCCCCATTTTCCTTAGTTGCATTTGAGGACTCAAGGTACAGGGGAAAGAATGAGAATCCAGATTTGGGGGCAGAGATCACTACTGGAGGACAGAGAAATCAACAGAGCTGCCAAATTCTGAAGCTACACAGGTCTTTTAAAAGAAGGGAGATGTTTGCAGCAATCTCACCGTGCTGAGCAGACAAAGATTGGAATTTCAGGCCTTGCTGGGGAAAGAGATGCTAATCTCCCAACCAGAAGTCCTAGAGGATGAGGAGCAAACCAGAGTTAGATAGAGACTTATAACACTGCAGCTCAGCCTTGACTCAGCTTAGTCGCATTAGATTAATGCGATCAACCCCAACACTATCCTCCTAATCCAGAAAAAGATGATGGAGAATTTCTGGAGGAAGATAACATCATCTGGAGACTTCACAATTTGTTAATATTACAGTGCCTACTATTTAATCAAAACTTACTGAAGGACACGTGCACTCAAATGTTCATAACAACACAAATCACAATCACAGAGACATGGAAACAGCCCAAGTGCCCACAATATCATACACGAATGAATTGATAAAATGTAGTATATGCCCACCCTGGAGTACTACTCAGCCATAATAAAATGGCAAGCTAGTGTCTTTTTAAACAACCTGGAGGAAACTGGAAACCAGTCTTCTAAGTGAAATATCACAAGAATGGAGAAACAAACATAGATACTCAATACCAAATTGGAACTAATTGATCAACACTTAAGTGCACATATGGAAGTAAATCTCAGTGAAAATCAAGCTGGGATGAGGAGGGAGGAGGGATAGGTAAATTCACACCTATTGGGTACAGTGCACACTATCTGGGTGATAAGGCACTAATGTGTATAACTTTGATTCAACTTATACAAAAAGGAGGTATATAAACAAAACACGTGTATCCCCTGACATTCTGTAGATATGCCAAGAAACAAGACCATATTTGAAAACCACTGAAAACAAAGTGAAATGACAAATGAAAGGTGATTATGTGAGCTAATAAGCTCCCCAATTAGCTTAAGCCATTTTGAGGTGAGTTTCTGTCATGCGTGATAGAAAGATTCCTAACTAACGTTTTCACAGGCCCTCACTGCCTCCTCCAAGCCTTCACGGCCCCCATGGCAGAACTTGTGCCACAGTTTTCCTTATCCTTTATCCAGGTATGAATCAGAATATTTTAGACTACAAGGTTCTAATCTTTCACTATTAGGCTTCCATAACAAAATCTGCCATACATTTACATTCCCTGTTGTCTTAGTTCATTCAAAAATTCCTTAGACAAAATTCCTTAGACTTGGAAGCTTATCGACAACAGAGATCCACTGCTGGTAATTCTGGAGATGAGGCAATCCAGGACGAAGGCATTAGAGGACTTGGTGTCTGGCGAAGGCTAGCTCTCTGCTCCCCGGATGATGGCTTCTGCAGTGTCCTTGCACAGAGAGTGTAAGGGGCAAGCAGACTCCCTGGAGCATCTTTCATAAAGGCACAAATCCCATCCATGAGGTCTCTGCCCGTAAGACCTAGTCACCTCCCAAAGTCCCAACCCTTAATACCAACCCACTGGAGATTCTATTTCAACATATGAATTTTGGAGGAGACAAAACTATTCAGACTGTAGCACATTATCTTTCAGCAACAATGGCAATAAGAGTTAACAATTTATATGGAAACTTACAGTCTATAAAATGCTCTGCATTCAGGCCTTGCCGAGGGGAAAGGATGCCAGTCTCTCAACGGGAAGTCCTGGAAGACCAGCGGCAGATTGGAGGTAGATGGACCCTTACCAGAACTGCAACTCAGCCTCAGCTCAGTGTGATTAGCATAAAGTGGTCAGCCCCCATTCCATTTGCCTATTACGTTACCAATAGTCAAAGTCACATGGAATACTTAGGTAAATGTTAGCATCTTCATTCACAGACGAGTAAACTTGACTATGGGATAATGTCACGTCTATAGATGAAAAAGCTGAAGGTTAGAGAGCATGCCCGAGCAAGCTAAATGACATGGCCAAGGACACACAGAAGTGGCAGAGTGGGGTCTTGAATCCAGGATCCCTGTCTCCAGTGGAGAGTGAGCCCCATATCCCTGGGGCCTACTCCTAGCTCTATCAATACTACTCTGAAACCTCAAGACAGTCCCTTCACCTCTCTGTGCCTCAGCATATTCATCTGCCCTCCAAGACTATGCCTATCACTCTTGGCCCTTCCTAGAAGTTTCCAAAATGTGTCTGGACTATGTGTTTCCAACTTTTAGAGCAAGAGGATCTTAGTATGAGGTTTCTGGATTCTCATTTCAGTGAATCTGTTAACACTGTAGAATTACAAGTAATTTTGTTGTGACTGTATGATGTGCATTTTATGAGCACACATTGGGGTCATGATGAATTCCATGATCCCCCCTGAAGTTTGAGGAAGCTTCCTGACTGCCATGCCAGATGAATGGCTGCATGTTAATATGTTTCCTCTTCTCTGGTAGGATCTGCACTTGAACGTAGATGTCTAATGCCTGATCCAAAGCAATGATGAATGTCATAAATTACAGTCACCAGGACCAGCCCAACTCAGAAGATACTTTGAAATGGAAAGTTTTTGCTTCCTTTAATAAAAATTATACTCGTGATGATAATGCCTATAGCACTATACCAATATTATCTCAATTTTGTTTTTGACCTTCATTAATAACCCTCTAATTAAGAAAGGAACAGAAATAATGGTTCCCTGCATTAAATGGTTTCAAGACTTTAAAAGAATTGTTCATTACCTGGGCATTGTGGTGCACACCTGTAGTCCCAACTACTTGGGAGGCTGAGGCAGGAGGATCTCTTGAGATCAGGAGTTTGAGGTTGCTGTGAGCTATGATCATGCCACTGCACTCTAGCCCAGGCCACAGAGTAAGACCATCTGTCTCAAATTTTTAAAAAGAATTGTTCAGGTACAACAGTCAGTGCTTGAAATTGAGAGTTTTTGATTGCTGGCTGTGTGGGTCCTTCGTTCCTCCCCAGGGTGGAATCTGTGCAATAAGGAAGGGGACAGAGTCCTAAGCACATTTCTTCCCTCTGCCCACACTCAGTGGGCAGCCCCACACAGCATCCCTCCCAAGATACCGTTCTCGGGCTCAGAAGGATGGCCAAAGTAACCGAGATCCACAGCATGGCCTTAACAAGTCACATTTTCTTAATAGCAGGCCATCCCCTCAGTCACATGCATGTTTGTGGGCATGCTGGAGATTGCTAATCAAGTGCAGCTGGCCTCAAGATGATGGCCAGAAAACACGGGCACGCGCGCGCGCATCCACATGGGGAAGCATTCATGCGCGCTCACGCACATACACATACACATGTTTAGAGGGAGCCTGCTGCCAATTTCTTGCTGGCAAACCAGAAACATTTTAGTGGTTTATAAATATGAGCCCAATCCATCTTGGGACACTTCTCAGGTTCAGGCCCATCTGTGTCAGGTGCTTACAGGGTTGTGAGTCCTTTTCCGTTAACACCCACACCCCACCCAACCAGGCTTCCACATCCCATGACACACAAGCAAACTCCTCAGCACCAAACATCTGAACTGGACGATTTTGCAGCCCGCATCAGTCATGTCTTGATTTGTTCTTTTTTCTCTCGTGTTATTGAAATGTTATTTTTTCCACTCATATACCACTACCTCTCACCCCTCCCAAATCAGCCTGTTGGAAAAGAGGTTTATTTTGCTTTTCCTTGGCATAATTTAATATCAGACAAGTGCATCTCCCTGATGCAGACAGTATATTCTTGGGGTATACATTTGAGATCCTGGTTGATTAGAATCACAAATTTGTCATGCAATCCTGGCCAATTTGGAATTTGGCACCATGACATCATGTTTATGTCCTTTTGGCCTTGCCAGCGGTTGCTAAGATTGTCAGGGGGCTTTTTTCAGCAATAAGTTAGGATTTCATAAATAGTTGGCAATGCCTTCAAAGAAGCCTGCTCTTTAACATGAGATAATGTATGTTTTCTTTCTACTTACTTGGAGTAAGTCGGATTGGGAGCCACCCAAATTCACTTTTAAATCATTTCTCCACATGCCAGATGAGGCTTTTGAAGTTGTCTGCATCAACCCACAGGGAAGCCAGCACCCTGGCCCCTACCAGCAGCCCCACTGTGTGCCAGCGCCCATAACAGGAAGTGTGTCAGAGCCGGGTGGGTGCAGGGTGGGTGGAGCAGGCCCGTGGAGCTCAGTTCCACCAAGTGGAAAATCATCTGACGTGTCCTCCGTGTGTGCGTCTGGAGCAGAAGCCGGTCAGATGTCACCCTGGCCTCCAAGTCTCCACACGCCTTTCTGGTCTGCCCTGTTGGCCTTCAGACGCAGCCCATGGCATAACAGCAGGCCTTTTTCAAAGTGCAGGCCACAGGAAATCACATTTGAAGTGCCTGGCATGGAGGGTATTTTCATACCGTTCACTTTTTCCCTTTTCTTTTCATCTGTTTTCTGCATTTTTTTCAGTTTGCTTTTTCTTCTTGATTTATTGTTGTATTATTCTATTTTTAAACCAAGACATACTTTCCCATCAGACTCTTTAATATAACTCACATAAAAATTAGGGATGGGTGGACCTCAGATGGTGCAGGGGCTGAATTCAGTAGGAATCAACTTCCCAAAGCTCAGATGCTTATCTGAATCCACACCAGCTGCCATAGTGGAGGGCAGCGGAGCAAAGAGGAGAAACAACCCCCTCTTTTCTCCTTCAGTAACTAATCTGGGGTGTTCTGATGGGGACCCCAGTTCCCGTCACTTGAACATGGAACAAATGGCTTCTTCGCCCCTCTGGTGTCTAGAAAGTCCCTGCTGGCCTCTCCTTTGGTGTCGAAACACATCTATTCCAGAAAGGATCAAGGAATACTCAAATCAGGAAAGAAGAAAATCAGTTTGACCCAGCCCAGCTCACCCACCTGAATAGCTATCTCACGTGGGCCGGATCTCCGAGCAGGATGCGGTGATAGGATGCCTCTTCACAGTTCTCCTGTATTCCACGGAGGCCAATTCAGCTCTGAAGCCAGAGACGCTTAGGCTGACGCTATGGGGCCCGGGGTGCGCTTTTTTACCTCCCTGTGCCTCAGGTGTCTATAAAATCTGAATAAAACACCTTTCTTCTAGAGTTTTAAAAATCAGAAAAACCTTTTTCAAACAAATGGTAAAAGCTCAGCAAAGTGTCTCATGATTCTGAGATTTGCTCCCATTTCTCTATTCAGTATGAACTCCTCCCCTCTGCCTCCACCTTTCCAATGCAGACTTAGCACAGTCTCCCTCTTATTTGTTTATATGTCTCTCCCCCACTCTGCCCAAATTGGAGAGAGGACCCTTCATATGCTATATGGCCCAGCAGTTAAAAACACTGACTTCAGAGACCAAAGTCTGCTTTCACCGCCCTTAGGGAGCCATTCCTCTACCCTGTACAGAATGACAGCAGGCGGCAGAGTAGTCATGGGTCCTGCAGCAGGCAAATTACTTCTTCCCTCTTATTTCAGCCCCAGCCACAACAGACATCACCACACAAGTTCAAGTCCACCTCGTGCTTGCAGCATCCTACCTGCCAGGTGCATCGCATGACACTATACTTCCTGCCCCAAGAAATTGTCCAATGTAAAAGAGTCTATTAGGCCCTTCTTCAAACACAGCATACAAGTGTGGCACTAACATTCCTGGGGGGATATCCTCAACTAATGCGGGGTGCAAAATAGTCAATAATCCTGCAGCCTCTGGCCCTTCATGAAAACAAATCAGGGAGACATCTCGTGCACTTTTGCAAGATCCCAGGGAAATTCAGGCCCTGCTGCCTGTGGAGACAATCTCAATAGGGTGCCTTGTCTGACTTTTGCTCCTTCCCACTTCCACTCTCCCTGCGCCCTCCCTCCTACTTCTTGAAATCAACTCCCAAATCAATGACTTGCACCTAAACCCTTGCCTCAGGCTGTACTTTCAGAAGAACCCACACTAAGACAATCTCCGCTCTTATAATGCTGATAATGTAGTCAGTGTAGAGAGACAATAAAATAAATTGATTAACAACAAAGTTATCAGATAATAAAGCAGAGAATGATTAAAGGAAACTATTTTACACTGGGTGGTTGGGAAGGTCTTTCTGAAGACTCAGGAAGGAGTTATCTATGTGGTGTTTGGGGAGAGGACCTACAGCAGTCAGAACCAGGGGGACAAGGGCCCTTGGATTATAATAAACTTGTAACAATCAAAAAACTTGAAGAAGGTCAGGTTGGAGCATGTGGATGGGGAAGACAATGGTCCAGGACAGTGTCAGAGAGATAAATAAGGCTCAGATCAAGGAGGGTTTTTACAAGTCAGGACAAAGAGTTTAAATCTTATTTCTTATCTAATAGGAGACCATCGCCAGGTATGAAGCAAGATAGTGTGACAAGTCTGTTTATATTAATTAACCTCGTTGAGCCTCACTTTGCTCATCTGTAATTATAACCCTCATCCTTACAAGGATGGAAAGGAATAATATGTATAAAGTGTTCCACACAGAGCCTGAATGATATCCATTCCATATATATGTTTGCTATAATTATTATTTCTATTTTATGTCCACTGCTTACTCAACCGTGCCCAGAACAAAGCAGACATTTAAAGATTTACTGAACTGTTTAGAATGGAAATGATAATAGTCAAAGAATTTGTAATGTCATAGAAGATTTTAGGGTTCTGTGGATTCAGATCATAGCTCTGCCACTTAGAAATAAATTACTTCCCTCTTTGGAAGACTCGTTTCCCTCCTCTGTGCATCTAAATGGACTGTTGCAAGATGATGCATTTAACAAGTAAGACAGATGTGGCTTCTGGAAGATGGAGGCAGTGATGATGAAAGTCTAATTTTGGATTTCCCCAAACCCCATATAAAAGCAGAGCAACTAGATAGAAAATCCAAAACCCACAGGCCACGTTTATAACTAACGTAGGTAAAAATGACTGCCCGCGAACCCCAAAGCATCAGTAGCCGTAAGACCTGCATGTTATTGGCATCTATGAGAGAGATGGTGGAAGAAGCAACGAGATACCCGATGACCCTGAGAACAAGAGGACTCCCAAATAGTCAAGTCTTCATGGGAAAGTGGGACAGGCCAATTTGAAAACAAGTGAAAATCGGTGAGGTTTTGCTGAATTTAATAAGGGATGAGTGATATTAATATCTGTAAGACTTGAAGAGATTGGTGCAGTCTAGTTCCTACAGACTCTCAAAATGAACCCACCAGGGCTCCTTTCTGGGACAGGGTCCCACATGGAAGGGGAACTTCTGGGTATAAAATCAAAATTAAACATGATGAGGAAAACAGACAAAGAATTGAAAAAACACCAGATAAAGGAGTTGAGGAAAATATAGCCAGGAAGTCTCAAACATATATATCAAACTGCTATATTTTTAAACTTTACATGAAAATGACAGAAGAGAGACCTGTGAAGTTATAAAAGCTTCCTAACTGTCTTTCTAGAAGTTCAGAAAAATTAAATTAACATAAAAATGATCAACAGAAAAGGTATGAAGTACAAATACTGTACAAAGTTACTGTAGGGAAAAAAAGTTAAAGAACAAAACAATAGTCCTGGAGTAATAAGAACACACCAGAAAAATCTTATAAAAAAAATCAAGATTCTAACACACTATTTCAAAATAAATAGAAGACATTAAGACATTGATAGAATGACAAAAATCAAAATTTTAGAACCTTGTAAAGGAGATGGCAAAACTCAAGAGATAATAAGAAATAAAAGAAAAATTTATTTTACAAATGAAGACTAAACTGGAAGAATCACAATACAGACAACACAACAAATAACACCTTAAGAGAAATACAGATTGGATTAAAGATGGCGGCTGAGTAACAGCTTCCCGGCAACTGGGCACGGCTTGTCTGGGAAGACAAGACTCCAGACATCTCTGGCCAGTAGGATCTGCCTATGATCATCCCTTTGAGGATACAGGGAGTCAGCAAGCAACTTCTGGACCCCAGGAGGAGGACAAAAACAGAGGAAAACTGCAAGTGGCTGCATGTGTTCAATCAACCTAATCACACCGGCAACCGTGAGTACAAGCAGCAGTGAGACTGCAAACTGGAAAGGCCTTACCTGTGAACTTTTTCGGTGTTCTTGGACTTGGCGCTCAGTTGAGCTGCCTGGGGGAGAGCTTGAGCAAAAGTGTGGAGAACTTTGGGCATTGACTGGGGCCACAAAATGAGCCACTAAGCTGGGCTTAGTGAAAGCCATTGTGTGAAAAAACTGCTCCGTCAAGCTCCGCCCTCAGGGTCCCAGAGCAAGAAACGGGCGGGACAAAGTAACCTAGTGATGGAGCAGCTTAAAGGCAGGGACTGAACTGCCTCACAGCCCTAATCCTTAGGAGCAGAGTGAGACGATTTTGGCACACTGCAGCCTTGGACTGCTGCCTTGGGTAAAGTGCCCTGACGTCACAGCCCATAGCAACCTCAAACTCCTGGGCTTGGTGCCGCCCAGACCTCCATAAGAGGTGTGCAGCGACCCCAAACTGGTGACCCGCACCCACCAGGGCTCCACATTCCCTGACCAGGAACTGCGGGAGCTACGCAACCCTGCGTCCCCCCTCCTGTGTCCTCCCAGCCTCCACACTAGCTCATCCATCTGACCAGAGACTCTGATAGCTGTGTACCCTCTGGAGCCCTCCCTGCCTCTGCGCAGAGCCCTTCTCCTGGCCAGAGACTGCTAGAGCCTTGGGTTCTCTGTGCCAAAGTCACTGGGCGCCAGGCACAGGAAACCGTGCACACCACCCCAGCCCTGTTGCTGAATCCGGGTGTGTTGCACACCGAAGCTGCTTCTACAACCAGTACTCCCTAACTAGAGCAGTCCCAGAGGAACTACACAGGGTCACTCCCTACAAAGATCCAGCAACAATAGAGTGATCCTGCTGGGGTCTAATCTTGGAGAGACACCTCCCCAACTCTGAGGACAGCCAGAGGTAATGGTGAGAAGCAATCATGAGGCGAAATCAACAGAAAAACTCTGGCAATACGAATAATCAGAATAGATTAACTCCCCCAAGGATCAATGGGGCAGAAACAGCACAAGACCCCATGCACAAACAAATAGCTGAGATGTCAGAAATTGAATTCAGGATCTGGATAGCAAATAAGATCGAATTAGAATTCCAAAGCTTATCTCAAGAATTCAACGGCTTCAAAGAGCAAATGACCAAATATTTTGAATCATTGAGACAAGAAGTTGCATCCCTCAAAGATCTGAGAAACACAGTAGAATCCCTCAGTAACAGAATGGAGCAAGCAGAAGAAAGGATTTCTCACATTGAAGACAAAGCTTTCGAACGCTCCCAAACCCTCA
>CAUYPK010112533.1:0-12695 GCA_963574355.1 Loris lydekkerianus
AGTCAGCTTTAAAACTCTCAGAAATGATCAAGGAATATAGCAGTGTCTCAGGATACAAAATCAATACTTACAAGTCAGTAGCTTTTATATATGCCAACAATAGTCACGCTGAAAATATAGTCAAGGACTCTATTCCTTTTATAGTAGTGCCAAGGAAGATGAAATATCTGGGAATTTACCTAAAAAATGACGTGAAAGATCTCTAGAGAGATTTCATAGATCTCTAAAGAGAACCATGAAACTCTGAGAAAAGAAATAGCTGAAGATGTTAACAAGTGGAAAAACATTTTCTCCCATTCTGAGGGCTGTCTGCTTGCTTTACTCACTATGTTCTTGGCTGTGCAGAAGCTTTTTAGTTTGATCAGGTCCCAATAGTGTATTTTTTTTTTTTTTTTTTTTTTGCAGTTTTTGGCTGGGACTGGGTTTGAACCGAGCACCTCCAGCATATGGGGCTGGCGCCTTACTCCTTTGAGCCACAGGGCCACCCCCTTGGAATGTGTTTTGAACTCCCCTGGCTCTGGAGGCAGAGTGACCACAGGCAAGCATTTTGCTATGTGGGCTTAGATTTCCTCCTCTATAAAAACGGTACCCTCAGATGTAATTCACAAGCTTTTGAAAGATAAAAATAATAGATCTTTTGTAAGAGTATATGTAAAGAGACCAGCTCAGTGCCACGCATTAGAGGCACTTGTCAATTAGAGTTCCTTTTTCCCCATCCCACCAGGCTTTTGGGATCTGTTTGTCCCCATTCTTCTTGATCTCTAGCATTTGGGACTAAGATTTGGTCTCTGGGAGAGCTCCCCACTGACCAGGGCCACTCATGCATCCTGAGTGAGAGGTGAAGGTGGCATAAGCCATTTTAATGATCATCTTTAGGGGTAGGAATAGTATAGACCAAATTAGGGTTGCCAGATTTAGCAAATAAAGAATATAGGACACCCACTTAAATTTTTTGTTATTATTTTAACACCAGAAATTTATTTCTCACAGTTCTGGGGGCTGGAAATCTAAGATGAGGATATTAGAATAGTTGAGTTCTGGTAAGGGTCCTTTGCTGGGTTGCTGACACCACCTTCTCACTGTGTCCTCACAGAGCAGAAATAACTAAATTTGATTTCCAGATAAACCATGAATAATGATAATTATTTATATTAGTATTTTATTATTAATATTATTAAATATTATTAAAATATTAATAATAATAATAATTATTATTATTTTGAGGGAGTCTCACTTTTGTCGCCTTGGCCAGAGTGCCATGGTGTCAAACAGCAGCCTGAAACTCTTAGGCTCAAGCAATTTTCTTGTCTAAGCCTTCCAAGTAGCTGGGACTACAAGCACCTGCTGCAACACCCAGCTAGTTTTTTCTATTTTCAGTAGAAACAGGGTCTCACTTTTGCTCAGGCTGGTTTCCAATTCCTGAGCTCTAGCAATCCACCCGCCTTGGTCTCCCAGAGTTCTAGGAATATAGGCGTGAAGGACCATGCCTACCATGAATAATTTTTAGTGTATTTAAGATATACTTTCATTAAAAATTATTTGTCAGCTCGGTGCCCATGGCTCAAGTAGCTAAGGCGCCAGCCACATACACCTGAGCTGGTGGGTTTGAATCCAGCCTGGGCCCGCCAAACAACAATGATGGCTGCAACCAAAAAAAAAACAAAACAAAAAAACACACACAGCTAGGCATTGTGGCGGGTGCCTGTAGTCCCAGCTACTTGGGAGGCAGAGGCAGGAGAATTGCTTGAGCCCAGGAGTTGGAGGTTGCTGTGAGCTGTGATTCCACAGCACTCTACTCAGGGCGACAGCTTGAGGCTCTGTCTCAAAAAAAAAAAAAAAAAAAAATGTTATTTGTCTGAAATTTGGAGTTAACTGAGTATCCTGCGTTTTATCTGGTAACCATAGGCCAAACTCACAGTCTTGGATTCTAATCTCAGCAGTGAATCATTTTTCCAGGCCCTGTAATTGTAGGAAGCAGCAAAGCTAGGATTCAAACCTGGGTCTGCCTGACTCCAGATCTGAAATTCTTTCCTTTCACAACAGCACATACATTCCTCAATAACCCTTTCTTGAGCCCATGTCTTGCATATCTTGGGGAGACCTAGGTAGGACCCAGGCCAGGCCATAGTTAAGGGCTCAGGAAGTGCCTGAAATGCGTTTCCTTCACCAGAAAATATGGAGCCACTATGTGCCAGGCACCATTCTAGGCTATGGGGATGTAGCAATGAAGAAAAGAGATTAATTAAATAATCCTTCCTTGGTGAGATTACCTTCTTGTCAGGAGACAGACAAAGAACACAAACATGAGTAATACACATAAGTCAGTCAGGTGATGATAAGTACTTAAGAAAATAAGTAGAATGACTGGGCTCAGTGGCTGATGCCTGTGATCCTAGCACTCTGGGAGGCAGAGGTGGGTGGATTGTTGAGACCAGCTTGAGCAAGAGGGAGATCTCCTCCCTCCCCCTGTCTCTACTCAAAATAGAAAAGACTAGATGGATCTTGTGTTGGGTGTCTATAGTCCCAGCTACCCAGGAGGTTGAGGCCAGGAGTTTGAGGAGTTTAAGGTTGCTGTGAGGTCTGATGACACCATGGCACTCTACCCATGTTGACAGAATGAAACTTGGTCTCAGGGGGAAAAAAAAGTTTGGCAGTGTCTCTCGAAGCTGAACCTATGCCTACCCTATGACCTAGCAATTCCGCTCCTAGGTATGAGCCTGACAAACGAGTAGATGTAAATTGCCCACAGACTCACTAGCATGTTCATAGCAGCACTATGCTTAATAGCTGGCAATAAGCCAAATGTCCATCAAAATAATTAATTGCAGACAAATAATTGTAGTATATTCATACTATGGAAAATTATACAGCAGTGTGAATGAATGAAGGAGCTAATGCTATGCGCAACTGCGTGGGTGACCCTTGTCCACATAATGTTAACTGAAAGGAACGAGATACAAAGGATGACAGGGTACACGTGTTTATTGATATAAAGCTGAAGAGCAAGGAAATCTGTCCAGGGGCTTAGGAATCAGAATGTGGTTATCTGGGGTTGAGGAAGGGATGGTGCCTGAGAGGGGTACATGACAGGGGTTCCCACCTTGACCTGGGCCCTGGCTACATGGGTGTGTTCACTCTGTGAAAATGTATCAAGCTGGTTACTTATCATATGGGTATTTGCTGCATATATGTTTAACAGCAAGTTTTTTATAAATAGGGTGGTCAGGCCTCACTAGAAATGTTCTTGCAGGAGCCAGAGATAAGGAAGAGACGAACAAGAAGGAGCTGTATGAAAGCAACAAGCGCTTCCTGGGGCCCTACAACCCCGTCAGCCCCTGCCAGAACATCCTGCGTGTGATCGCGGTGACTGCTGCCCCTCAGCCCAGGGCCTCCCAGGGGCCAGGGAGGGAGCAAGGGGCAGTGCACCTGCCCCCTACAGCCTTCCACTCCCAGCTTTCCTGGCTGGAAGGCCCCTTTGCAGGAACCTTCCCTGGCCATGCAGCCTATCCCGAGTACCTCCTTACCCCCATCTGTGCCACAGCGCTGGGCCTTGACTTCCTTCCCCCTGACCTGCATGTTACCCAGTTCCAGGTGTAAGGATGTGCCCATGTGCCCCCTCCCTGCCAGCCTCTGTGCGTGGGAGTCAGGCAGTGTTTGTGCCTTTGTATGCGGCCCCTGTGGTTCTTGGTTGCTAGTCAGTGTCAAAATCTCTGCCTCTTTGTTTCAGGAATTTGGAGACTTCCTGGGGCCCCAGCAGGTGAAGGACCTGCTGCTGGCAGCTTTGGAAGGGCTGAAAGGCGGCTCAGAGGCTCTGGGAAAGGACTCCGGGGAGATGATGCAGCTGGCCTCCGAGGTCACGCTCAGCTCTGTGCTGGAGTGGTACCGCCACAGGGCGCTGGAGGTGGTAAGGCTTCCTGGTCACTGCGGCCTGGGAGCACCCCAAAGCCCGCCTATCACTGGGCACAGCTTGCCTGGGGCAGGGCAGAGGTGGTGGCAGCTGAGTTCTTGGTGCTCCCAGCTTGTGCCTTGTGGGTTTCCTCTCTTCCACTCCAGAGAGAACTGACCTGGTACAGGGTGGGGTGGGGGTGGGGCACAGAGAACTGGCTCCCTCCCAGGAAGGAGCAGGCACTCTGCTGGCCTCTCCGTCTCTCCCCTTGTCCCTCCTGCACCCCCTCCCTCCCTCTCCCCTGTTCTCTGCCCATTTTCCCGCATGCCCCCTGCCTCCTTTGGCTTCTCCATGGGCCATCACTGCTCACCACTGCCCCGGCTGTGTCCCAGATCCCAGAAATCATGCAGGGCATCTACATACAGCTGAGCCAGATCCAGGAACCACGGGCCCGCGAGGTGGCCCTGCTGCCCGTCTCCCTCCTGGCCAGCTCCTTTATGACGGAGGTCGTGGTGGCCCTGCTCATGTGCCCCCTCCCGCTGGACAGGTACCAAGCAGGGGGGTTCCCAGCTGCTACATCTCAGAAGGCTGAGGCAGCCCCACCCCGGGCTGTGATCTTGAGAAGCTGTTGCCTGCCTAGTTGGCTCCTCTTTCGGATCAGTGGCACTTAGGCAAACTCACGCACTTCCCGAGTACCACTTGGGTGTCAGAACTGATCAGTAATATAGTCCCTCATTCTTAACAACAGTCCCATTCTACAGATAAAGAAACTGAGGCTCAGGAAGTATTCTTGCCCTAGGAACTCATTGAGTAAGAAACAGAACAAGGACCTAACTTCAGGGTTTTTTGTTTTGTTTTTATTTTTTGAGACTCACTTTGTCACCCTCAGTAGAATGCCATGGTGTCACATGTCACAGCAATCTCAAACTCTTGGGCTTAAGCAACCCTCTTGCCTCAGCCTCCCAAGCAGCTGGGACTACAGGTGCCCACCATAATGCCCAGCTATGTTTTTAGACAGGACTCACTTTTGCTCAGGCTGGTCTCAAACTCCTGAGCTGAAGCAATCCACCTGCTTCAGCCTCCCAGCGTGCTGGGATTACAGGTGTGAGCCACCGCGCCTGGCCTAAACTCAGGTTTGACTGATGCCAAGCCCAGGGCTCTTTCATGATGCCGGATACCAAAAGGGGGCCTGAGTGTTGGTTCTAACTCTGCCTCCGTCTGCTATGTGGTCTTGGGTAGCCCCCTTGCCCATTTTTCCCTCATAGGCAAAAGGAGGAAATGAGCCCTACAGTCTCAATCCCAGGAGTGGGCAATGCAGTAATGTAGCCAGCTGTGCTGAGTGCCTGCTCAGGCCTGGCCCATGCAGAAAGATGCTCCATCCTCACCGCCTTCAGGGAGCCCATGGGCTGGTGGGAGAGGAGACTGTGGCCACGTGGTGAGCTTGTGGGCAAGAGGGGTCAGTCTGGCTGACCTCCTGGCCCGGGAGATGTTCCCATACCTACTTTTTGTTTGTTTGTTTGTGAGACAGAGTCTCGTTCTGTCACCCTGGGTAGAGGGCCCTGGCATCATAGCTCAGAGCAACCTCAAACTCATGGGCTCAAGTGATCCTCTTGCCTCAGCCTCCCAAGTAGCTGGAACCACAGACATGTGCCACAATGCACAGCTACTTTTTCAATTTTTCTTTTTTTGAGACAGAGTCTCAAATTGTCATCCTGGGTAGAGTGCTGTGACGTCACAGCTCACGGCAACCTCCAACTCTTGGGCTTACGTGATTCTCTTGCCCCAGCCTCCCAAGTAGCTGGGACTACAGGCACCCCCCACAACACCCAGCTATTTTTTGGTTGTAGTTGTCATTGTTTGGCAGGCCCAGATTGGATTCAAACCCTCCAGCTCCGGTGTATGTGGCTGGCACCCTGGCTGCTGAGCTACAGGCGCTGAGCCTAGTTTTTCTATTTTTAGTAGAGATAGGGTCTCACTTTGCTCAGTCTGGTCTTGAACTCTTGAGCTCAAGGGATATACTTGCCTCACCATGCCTAGCAACACACCTACTTTGAATGAATGAAACAAGGCAGTGGGTGATTCACACCTTACGATGGTTGTTCAAATGAAATCGTGCAGGGCTGTGCAGATGGGGTGTGCTCTCATCAGGATAGCTGGTGTCATCCATAGAAACCGAGATCAGTTGGGGTGGCGAAGGCCCAGTGGACACAGCCCATCCTCCCACCTAGAAGAACTTAGCCTTTTCTGCTTGAGGCCAGACTCATAAGACTACTGGGGCCACACTTGCCATCCGAGTCACTCAGGATACAGGACAGTCTTCTCTGTGCAGGAGGCCTTGCAGCAGCTCCTGCAACAGACCAGACAGGGCAGCATTTCAGGAGATGCTCTCAGGTGCCAAGTCTGCACTCGCATGAGCCCAAGAGTGAGGACTCCGTAGATACTGCATCCTGGATGGTTTACTGCCCTTGTCCTAATCTTGGCCCTGAGGCTGGGAGCTGGCCTATTGGGTGAAAGCTCAGGTGTGAGGAGAGGAGACCCACAGGGTGGGTGCCAGAGCTACCCTACTAAGTGGTTCAGGGATCAATATTTCTTACAATAACTCTGTAAGCGTCACTTCCAGGGATCCCCCCGGGATAAGCCCACTACACCCTGGGAAGCTCATTGCCTCAGCACCCCACCCCATTGGTTCTTATAGTTAATTTATAGTTTTTTCCCAGTCCAGATGTGATTTACCAGTCGGGTCATTTTTACCATAAGCAATGTTGCCTGGAAACATAGTTAACATACTATCTTTACCAGGTTTCCAGGGGAACAGAGCTAGAAAGTGAATGGAAAGCCAAAAAGCTCCTGCAGAAGAGGGAAAGGTTTTGTTAACCCTTTAGCGCACTGGCCTATCAGTGCTCTCAGCCCCCCATGATGCAAACGTCCGCAGTCTGGTGATTGGTCAGGCACAGATGCTTCCCCTTGGCTGGTGGGCTGCCTTCTAAGGGACAGGAGCAGTGTTCCCTGATATTATATGACACATGTAAGAAAGATCCCAGCCCAAAGGGCTCAGCTATCTCAATTCTTGGTCCTTGGCTGGAGGAACTAGAACAGGCTTCGGAGACATCTGACCTGGCCACATCTTTTTTCTTTTTGAGACAGAGTTTCACTTTGTCACCCTTGGTAAGAGTGCCGTGGCATCTCAAACTCTTGGGCTTAAGTGATCACTACAGGCACCTGGCTAATTTTTAGAGACAGGGTCTTGCTCTAGCTTGGGCTGGTCTCAAAACTCATGAGCTCAGGTAATCTACTCACCTTGGCCTCCCACAGTGCGACAGTGCTAGAATTACAGGCATGAGTCACCTTGCCCAGTCTTTTTTTTTTTTTTGAGACAGAGTCTCAAGCTGTCACCATGGGTAGAGTGCCGTGACGTCACAGCTCACAGAAACCTCCAAATCTCAAGCTGTCACCCTGGGTAGAGTGCCGTGGCGTCACAGCTCACAGAAACCTCCAAATCTTGGGCTTAAGCGATTCTCTTACCTAAGCTTCCCAAGTAGCTAGGACTACAGATGCCCGCCACAATGCCTGGCTATATTTTGGTTGTGGTTGTCATTGTTTGGCAGGCCTGGGCTGGATTCGAACCGGTCAGCTCTGCTGTATGTGGCTGGTGCCCTAGCTGCTTAAGCTACGGGCACTGAGCCTTTTTTTTTTTTTTTTTTTTTTTGGGAGACAGAATCTTACTCTGTAGCCCTAAGTAGAGGGCTGTGGCATCATAGCTCATAGCAACCTCAAACTCTTGGGCTCAGGTGCCTGCAACTATACCCACCTAGTTTTTCTATTTATATTAGATACAGGGTCTTACTCTTGCTCAGACTAGTCTCAGACTTCAGTGATCTACCTGCCTTGGCCTCCCAGAGTGTGAGGATATGGGACCTGGTCACTTCTTAACTCTGCAGCTTATTAGCTGTGTGGTCTTGGAACTGATGATTTCATTTCTCTGAGCCTCAGTTCTGCATCTGTAAAAAGGGATTAACAGCACCCTCCTTGAGGTTCATTATGAGAATCCAGTGATCTTAAGGGGTTTGAATTCTTGTTCACACCTGTATTCCAGAGATTTACCTGGTACCAGATGTATAGTGGTGCTCAATTAATATTTGCTAAAGTAATATGTATATTGTATGGAAAGTGCCTGGCATGATACCAAGGAAACAGGTGGGTTTTTGTTTGTTTGTTTGTTTGTTTTTAATTGTCACCTTCACTTTGTCACCCTCGGTACAGCAACCTCCAACTCTTGGGCTTAAGTGATTCTCTTGCCTCAGTCTCCCAAGTAGCTTGGACTACAGGTGCCCACCACAACGCCTGGGTATTTTTTGTTGTTGCAATTGTCATTGTTGTTTAGCAGGCCCTGGCCCTGGCTGGCCTCGAACCCACCAGCCTCAATATATGTGGCCGGCACCCTACCCACTGAGCTACGGGTGCTGAGCCAGGAAATAGGGTTTAAATCTTTGTTAGCCTCCTGTGTCTCTAGGAGTGTTTTCCAGACCATACCTTCTCCCTTCTGAAACCCTTTGGAGGGGGGTGGCCCCACTGCCCTGGCCACCACTAATCCTCCTCACCCTGCTCTCTCAGCAACGGAGCAGAGATGTGGAGGCAGCTGATACTGCGCAAGCCCAGCTGTGATGTCCGAGACCTCCTGGATCTGCTCCTGACTAGCCTGAAGGAGAAGCCTGTCACCAAGAAAGGCCGGGCCTCCGTTGTGCCCCTAGCGGTGAGCACCCAGCCTGCCTGCCCCCTCGCCGTCCTCCTGCTGCACTGGGCACACTGTCAGTTGTGTGGCTGTGGGGGAGTCTCTGTCCCTGGCTCTTGTGACCCACTGAACACTAACAGCCCGGCTGCCTATGGCACATGCGCAGCTGGGGATAGTGGAACTGGAATGACTCAGCGTCACAGAACTTAGCCTAAATCCTACACCAGTGGTTTTGGTATATTACTACTTTGTGACCTGGGCAAGCCACTTCATCTCCATGTGGTTCCGTCTCTACATACAAAGATAGAAATAATAATATGTCTTACATGGCAGCTGCGACGATTAAATGAGATGACTATTTATTCACTTAGGTGACTGAAAATGTTCACGTGCTTCTTACTGCCAAGCTCAGAGCGTGGCCCTGGGAACACAGAAGGAAAGGCAGCTTTGGCTCAGGGAGCTGGCCGGGCTGCAGAGATGGGTTTCTCTGTGCCTCTTGTCACCACCACCCAGGGCCACGCCAGCTGGATAATCCCCCTGCTTACCCCCCCATGTCCACTTTTACCCCTTCAATATGTATGTATAGTTTCAGTCAAAAAAACCTCTGAGAAATGCCTGTCTCCTCTTCTCACCCCCTCCATGGCCTCTGGTTGCCCTCAGGAGTGACACAGTGCTCCTGCGTGTGCTGCGAGGCCCTACACTCCTGCTGGCCTCACCACACGCCATGGTCCTCTCGCTCTCTGTGCTCCAGCCTCACAGGTCTTTGCCAGGACTTCATACATCACATGCTATCTTGCCACAGGGCCTTTGCACATGCTGCTTTCGCTATCTAAAATGCTCTGCTAAGCTACCTTCTACTCATCCTCAGCATCAACTCCTTGGAGAAGCCCTCCCTGATTTCCCTGACCAGGTCAAATCTGTGCATCGTATGCTTTGCTTCACACACCTTTGTCTTGGAAGAGTTTACCACAGTCATGGTTTGACAGTAGTGTGGGGATCATCTGGTTCATCTGTGAGATGCTCAGAGACAGTGCCCATCCTGTTTCTCTCACCATGATAGCTCCATCATCTAGCACACACCTGGCACATGGGAAACACTCAAAATTTTTTGTTTATTCTAGAGATATTTATGAAGCAGCTACTATGTGCTAGTCATATTCATAGGTTCTGGGGATTTAGCAGCAAGATATTCTGATGGAGGGAAGTAAGTAAACAAAGAGTGGCTGGGGAATGAGGAGTATTATCCCATTCAGAGAGGAGCGTGCTGCTGCTTAGAGACATTCCGTGTCTTACCCCAGGTCACACAGCTAGCAGGTGGCAGTGCCAGGACTGAAACCCAGATCTCCTTCCTAAAAATCCTGGGCTTCACCACCGTATCTCTTGGCTTTGGTTCCCCAGCCTCGAGTTCTCTTCCTAAGTCACCGGCACTCATTCTTTCCCAGTTTGGGCATTCATCTGCTTGTCACGGTGACTATGTACTCTAAAGTCGCCCATTTGTGCTCTTGTTCAGCAAGCATTGTTTGCAGGGATGCAGCCTGGGCTAGTCTTATCTTCCTTGCTGATAAATGGAGTAAGTTAGAGCCAAGGGCATAGCCTATGGCACATCACCAGGAACTTTTCCCTCTACAGCAGCCTGTGTTCTTTGAATACAATCACTTGGTTTGGGTTACTGAAAAGTGCAAGGACTTTGAGTCCCAGAGGTTGGTCTTAGCCCTCCCACCACCTCCCTGTATAACAGTGGTTGATCACTAAGCCTTGGTATCTTGGCTGCTGAGAAGAGGGGGGCAGGGTGTGCAGAAGGGCTTCCTCAGCTACCCAATACAAGTCAACTGCTGTTACTGTTCTCATCCCTCCCACATTAGGTCACTTATCTCCAAGGGAACGTGCCAGGGCTTCTTTCCCTTCGCAGTTAAAGGCTTTCCTCCTGGCCCAGCTGTCTGGGGTCTCCGTGGCCCAGCTTGTGGCATTTCTTTATAAAACATCCTCCCCTCCATGGTCTCATTGAATCTTTATACCCCTGTCTGTGGGGCTGTCTGGGTGAGGATCAGCCCACTTTTCAGAGGAGGAATCTGAGGCCCAAAGAGAGGCCAGGGAGTGGAGCAGCCAGATGAGTAATCAAGTCCTGTTACCTGCCAGTTAGAGAGAACTTGTCAGGTCAAATGCGAGGGTGGGCCCAGGGCCAGAGCTGGACTGGCAGGTGGAGAAGTTGCCCCAGGGACATGTAGCCCCTTGGGGGGCAGGGCTAGCACTAAAGCCAGGCTCCTGCTGTAGGTTGAGTGGTGAGGAGAGTGGCTTAATGGCCCAGGGTGAAGAGGTCAGCCTGGTGCCCCCTCCCATTCTGTGTGCCTGTGCATGAAGGAAGAAGAGGCACAACGTGTGACAATAGGTATCTGAAAGGTCTGACTCTGCCCTCAAGGGGCTGAGTGACCTTAGGCAAGTGGCTTCCCCCCCTCTGAGTCTGTCTCCTCATTTGCAAAAAGGGATGAAGACTCTTTCCTTCTCAGCAGTGGAAGGTATCTTTTCACGTGATTCTCCCAGTACTCCACAAATCCCAGAGAGCCAGGGGTCTGGGGTCAGGGCGAGGATCCGGGCTTTCCTGGGCTGGGCCAGACAAAAGCAGGGAAGCAGTCCAGGGCCTGACCCAGAGTGCTGGGGAGATGGGCCAGGACACCCCACCAGCTTTCCCTCTGCCCCCAGGCAGCCAGCGGCCTGTGCGAGCTCCTGTCCGTCAACAGCTGCGTGGGCCGTGTGAGGCGCATCTACCCGCAGCTGCTCCTGGCCCTGCTCATCCAGGTCCATTACCACATCGGCCTCAACCTGCCTGGCCGTGTGGCTCCTCGCAAGGATGCCAAGAAGGACGCCCAGCCCCCTGCCTTCGTACCTGTGCGGTATGCCTTGCCACCCTGGGAACCCTAGGAAGTCTTTAGAGCCAGTAATCAGTAGGAATTAGCTCTGGGAGAGGAGAGCACACTTTTATCGGAGCAAATGATTCATTCAACACCTATTTTTGAGCCTCGGCTCTGTGTATTACGCTCTGTGTAGTGCCGGACCACAGGGAGGAATCAGCCCTCCTTCATGGAGCTCACTACTTACGTTTTCTTCCTCCCTTCCTAGAGATATCATTAGTATTAGGTTTGTATCAAAGGCCCAACCATTTTTAAAATTTTAAATATTAACTGGAATAGGTAACGTAGGCACATGGAGACAGTAAAAGCAAATCTTTCCAGCCCTGCCTTGTTCCCTTCCCCGAAGACAGCCAAATTCTTCCAGGCCCTTCCAGACATAACCACAGATATGCAAGGATAAGCACATTTGTTCATATTCTCTATTTTTACACCAATGGTAGCATACCTCACACAGTTGCATTTTTTTTTTTTTTGCTTTTATAACATACTGTATCTTGAAAATCATTACATAGACAGCTGTCTCGTTATTTTTTTTTGTCTTGTTATTTTTAACAGCCGCATAGTATCCCTATGTATAGCATTCCAGCGCACCAAGATTTATTTAACCGTGCTCTTCCTGGTTTAAATTCATCCTAGCCCTTTGCAATTACAATGCTGCAACGTGTCTGTTTGTTTACATCTGTGAGTATGCATGAGATTTTATATGGAAGATGAATTCCTACAAGTAGAATAGGCATATCAAAGAGGTTCAGCATTTAAATGTTACGGTGGCACAGGAATATGTGATGGAAAACGTCTGGACCATGGAGTGATGATTAAAATGGAGTGGAGAGGAATTCTGGGAAGATGGCCGACTGGTAGCAACTCTCAGCAGAGGTTCCTGAGCAGAGGAAGAAAAACTGGATGAAATAGGACTCTATGAAGCCAAAGGTAGGGAGCTGAGCCAAGAAAGAAGTTCGGCAAGCTGTAACTTCAAGGAAGAGCATTCAAGAAAACAAATTTTAGGTACAAAGCCTATTGGCTAGAGGACGGGAGACCCCTCCCCCAAGCAGGAGGCCTGCCGCAGGCTATCTGCGAACGAGCAGGGAGCAAAAGACTTTTCATTTTACCTTGCTGGAGAGAACTGCTAAACTCCAGGTCTCTTTCTCCAGGGAGGTCCCACTTATGAACCTAG
>CAUYPK010112534.1:0-35539 GCA_963574355.1 Loris lydekkerianus
TTCAACTTGCTTGTACATTCTTCCTTGTTTGAAGCACTCTTTTTTGTTGTTCATTTTCTTCTTCCTCTGGAGATGCTGTGCTGTTTTTGATGTTAGTAGAGACGGGGTCTTACTCTGGCTCACTGCTGCTCATACTGGTCTCGAACCTCTGAGCTCAGGCAATCTACCTGCCTCAGCCTCCCACAGCACTGGGACTACAGGCGTGAGCCACCACGCCCTGCCTCTGCTTACATTATTTATAGGCACAAATAATTTGGGGGGGGGGTTTGAGACCGAGTCTCACTCTGTCACTTTGGGTATAGTGCCATGGCATCATACAGCAACCTCAAACTTCTGGGTTCAAGCAATCCTCTTGCCTCCAGCCTTTTGAGTAACTGGGACGACACGTGACATTTATGACACTTGGCTAGTTTTTCTCTTTCTTTTCTTTCTTTTTTTGAGACTGAATCTCATTCAGTTGTCCCGGGTAGAGTGCCATGGTATCCATCATAGCTCACAGCAACCTCAAACTCTTGGGCTCAAGCCATCCTCTGGCTTCCAGCCTCCTGAGTAGCTGGGACTATGGGCACCTGCCACAATGCCCTGCTATATTTTTAGAGACTGGGTCTCACTCTTGCTCAAGCTGGTTTCCAATCCCTGAGCTCAGGCGATCCACACCCCTGGGCCTCCCAGAGTGCTAGGATTACGGGCGTGAGCCACTGCGCCCAGCCAGCACAGAGAATTTTAAATATGTGAATTATTTTCTGACATTTCAAAATTGAGACATTTCACATAAATAATTTAGATACAAGGTACTCCCCCCCCCACCCCCCCGGGAAAACAAGCCCATACGGGCTGGAGCTATGGATTCACAGCCCGTTTAGGGCCTGAGCTTGCCCAGAGGAAGACCTGGGGGTTTTCCATTCCTCACTAGTGGCTGAGAGAGTTTGTCTGCAGTTGAATGACAAGATTTGGCTCTTGGCATTGCAGTTACCTAGCTGGGTGGCCGAAGGAGAGTAATTTCACCTTTCTGAGCCTATTTTCTGAAACTGTCATGCAGCTTACATAAGATAGTCTGTGTTAGAGCACTTGGCAGACAGCCTTGACGTAGACAATTCTCAACAATGCTCAGCCCTTTCTGTCACTAGGTGGGAAAATGCTATCTCCTATGGCAAAAGAAATGTTGAAGCTGTGGTTGCATTAAGGATGTTTAACACATTAACTGCCATGTGAATTAAGGACTATTTTTTAAGTTTTCACATTACCTTTTACATTACTAATTTTCAAGTTTTTATATGGCTTTTTTTTTTTTTTTTTTAGACAGATTCTCACTTTGTCATCCTCTATAGAGTGCTGTAGCATCACAGCTCAAAGCAACCTCAAACTCTTGGACTTAAGTGACTCTTTTGCCTCAGCCTCCCAAGTAGCTGGGACTACAGGCAACCACCACAACACCCAGACATTTTTAGAGACAAAGTCTCGCTCTGGCTCAGGCTGGTCTCGAACCTATGAGCTCAGGCAATCTACCCACCTCGGCCTCCCAAGTGCTGGGATTACAGGTGTGAGCCACCATGCCTGGCTATATGGCATTATTATTGATGTATGTTTTTCATTTTGTTTTGAAAATTCTTATTCTATTTTTGTCTTGAACTCATTAGCTCAAGCAGTCCACCCGCCTTGGTCTCCCAGAGTGCTGGGATTACAGGTGTGGACCACCACGCCTGGCCTTATTCTATTTTTGTAATAAAACAGCTTGGCCCTCTGGAAAACAAAAAAGTTTTTTTTTCTTGGGGCAGTCAATGTGTTAAATGGAGAGATTGTCCCAGAATGATTTGGGTAAGCCCACTGTAATCACAGACTCCTATGACTGAAAGAGAACAGCCAGCCAGACATGGTGGCTCACACCCATAATCCCAGTACTCTGGGAGGATGAGGGGGTGGATTGCATCAGTTCAGGAGTTCAAGATCAGCAAGAGTGAGACCCAGTCTCTACTAAAAATAAGTGGGCATTGTGGTGGGCGCCTATAGTCCCAGCTACTCAGGAGGCTAAGGCAAGATGATCCCTTGAGCCCAAGAGTTTGAGGTTGCTGAGAGCTATGATGCCATGGCACTCTACCCAGGGTGACAGAGTGAGACTTGGTCTCCAAAAAAAAAAAAAGAGAGAGAGAGTGGCTAGAGAGTCAGTGTGAGAGGAGATATGATGGTGGGAACAGCAGTTGAAGTGATGGACTTTAAGGAGAAGGGAGGAACTGTAAGTCAAAGACTGCACGTAGCTTCTAGAAGCTGAAAAGGGCAACTAAGTAGGTTCTCCCCTAGAGCTTCCAAAAGGAACCAGCCCACATCTTGATCTTAGCCCTGGGAGACTCATTTTAGACTTCTGACTCTCCAGAACTATTAAATAATGAATGTGGGGTTTTTTTTCTTTCTTTCTTTTTTTTTTTTTTGAGACAGAGTCTCATTTTGTCACCCTCAGTAGAGTACCATGATGTCACAGCTCACAGCAACCTCAAACTCTTGAACTTAAGTGATCCTGTTGCCTCAGCCTCCCGAGTAGCTGGGAATACAGATGCCCGCCACAACTCCCAGCTATTTTTAGAGACAGGGGTCTTGCTCTGCCTCAGGCTGGTCTCAAACTTGTGAGCTCAGGCAATGCACTCACCTTGGCCTCCCAGAGTGCTGCGATTACAGGTGTGAGCCCCAGCGCCCAGCCGATTAATGTGCTTTAAGTCCCTGTTTCTGGCATTCTCCTACAGCAGCAATAGGAAACTAACACGTTAGGATATTTCATCTGCACAACAATTCTGTGAGCATGCTTTATTCTCATTTTGCAAAAGAAATAGGCCTAGTGAGGGTCAAGGACATTGGAACATTGCCGAAGGTCTCAGTGAGTGGTAGAGTTTGGAATTAATCCCCAGTGTGTCTGAAGCCCAAGCCCAAGCTCTTTATTTTGGGGGAGGAAGAGCTTCTAGTTATCTCGAGTCATTTCAACTTCTACCTTCAATGCTCCCAGGAGCAGAAATATCCTTATTTCCTGAAGCCAAATTTTACCAAAAAAAACAATAAAGAAATTGAGGCTGCATCTTCTACATGGAAGATGTTCGGAACTTTCCCAAAGAATTCTTCCCTTGTGGTCATCTCTTTCCTGGGAAACATCCCTAAATCCTCCAGTTATTCCTCATTATAACATAGTTCCCAGATGACTCATCGACCTGCCTCTTCCCCCACCTCTCTCTGGGCCTACCAAAATTTGGCAGCATCCTCTTAAAAATTGCAATTTGTCTGCATAACTAACCTTCATCCTCCCGATGGTGAGCTGTCCAGCGAGTTCACATTCTTTTCTTGCTTTGTCGTCCTTGGAGCCCACATGCTGTATCCTGACTCCATTAATGCAGCCTAAGATCATTGGCTTGTTGGCAGCTATCTACCTCTGGCTCAAGTTGAACTTGTGGCCAATGAGAAAGCCTAGAACTCCTTCCCAGGAACTGCTGTCTGGCCAAGTCTCCCCATTTCCAGACGTAAGTAAGTGATGCCAGAATCCACATCAATCCCTACTAAATGTTCTCTTTATTTATTTTCAATCCTTCCTTTGAAGCTATGGAGACCATTGTGAATCTTGATCCTATCATACCAATATTTTATCACTTAGAAATTTCATCTGAATACCTTGATTCTTCAATCCTGAATTAAAATGATATCCAGAATAGATCAAAGACAGTGCCCTGCACACAACGCTGGAGCTCTCCGTAGTTGCCACGACTCTATCCATTAACATCAAAGATGCTGGAAATGAGTATTTTATGGATCTTTTATTCCTGGAACAGGAAAGGTGGCTGCCCAGATTCCTCAAATATTTTTCATGTTTAATTTTTAGAAAGACAGAAAAGATTCAGTAAGATTGTAACTGAGGGCACCAAGAATATGGAAGACCCCCAGAAATCTTCTTTAATTTAGATGAATCATAATCTCTACCCCTGAGTAAGCAGTGCCTAGAATTACTAAATTTACTTCTCACATCAACCCAGAGGTATTTATATTCCTCTTTTATAGGTCTGTTACACAGAAGTACTTGGTAGAACTGGGATTTGAATGCAAAACGTTGACTCATGAGTAGGATTCCTCAAACTACGGCCCGCGGGCCACATGAGGCGGTGTGATTGTATTTGTTCCCATTTTGTTTTTTTACTTCAAAATAAGATATGTGCAGTATGCATGGGAATTTGTTCATAGTTTTTTTGTTTGTTTTTTTTAAACTATAGTCCGGTCCTCCAATGGTCTGAGGGACAGTGAATTGGCCCCCTGTTTAAAAAGTTTGAGGACCCCTCCCCCCACCAGGGGGGCAACAATGAGTGGACAATTTCTTCTGTAAAGGGCCATACAGTAAATATTTAAGGCATTGGGGGCCATATGGCCTCTGCCGTTGGATAGTAAAAGCAATCATAGACAATGTATATAAATGAGTGTGGCTGTATAAATAAAACTTTATTTACAAAAACAAGCAACAACACAGATCTGGCCCATGGAATGTATTATGGTTTTCAAATACATTTCAATCTACATGGCAAAATCCTACTCAAATGTGCAAATCAGACATGTCCTTCAAATTATATGACTAGGCAGCATGAGTAGGCACAGTGGCTCACATCTGTAATCCTAGCACTCTGGGAGGTCCAAGCAGGTGGATCACCTGAGCTCAGGAGTTCAAGACCAGCCTGAGCAAGAGCAGGACCCCATCTCTACTAAAATAGAAAAACCAGCCTGGTATTGTGGTGGGTGCCTGTAGTCCCATCTACTCAGGAGGCTGAAGCAAGAGGAACACTTGAGCACTTAAACACCAAGAGTTTAAGGTTTGCTATGAGCTATGATGTCATGGCACTCTATCCAGAACAATAGTGAGATTCTGTCTCAAAAAAACAAAATAATAGACTAGGTAGTGAGCTGGATTTGGCCCATGGGCTGACCTCTGCCCTATACCAGCATCCCTCCTGATTTGGCGGGTTAATTTATCCCACTGAAGTACCTAAGTGACCAGCGAAATGGAAATCAGATCCAGGACCCAGCAAGACTGACACTTCTCAAAACACATAAAGATCCATTCATACACTAGTTAATGCAGTGGTGAACCCTTGTCAGGCTGTCTGTTTTGCCATCTTTCCCCCCCAAATCCCCAGAATAGATTTATAACAGTCCAACACAGACAACTCCACGCTCCAGGTCTTGGCATGTGTTTTCAACGTGAAGAGCTTTCAAGCTGCCGTTCACTTTGTGTCATGGAGAATTTTATTTCCAATGTGCTACAAGTCTTTGTTCTTGATCTGCTGGGGAAAAGGGAAGGAAGGTGTTCTTCTATATGTTGTTAGAATGCAAGCCTTCACGGAAATGGTCCAGGAAGCAGAGTGCAGGTGCATTCACACGTGATGCAGAGTCTTAGCTCAGCCAGCAGCCGGGCAAGAAGTCACCACGTTTTAAGGAGCACGTGGAAGACATCAGGACCAAGGCTCTGTTGTGAGCTTGAGCAACCTGGAAAGAACAGAACAGGCATTCAATGTTTTGTTTTGTTTGAGACAGAGTCTCACTCTCAGTAGAGTGCTGTGGAATCACAGCTCATAGCAACCTCAAACTCTTGAGCTTAAGTGATTCTCTTGCCTCAGCCTCCCAAGTAGCTGGGACTATAGGCTATTTTTTGGTTGCAATTGTCATTGTTGTTTTAGCTGGCCCAGGCTGGGCTCGAACCCACCAGCCTGGGTGTGTGTGGTCGGTACCCTATCCACTGAGCTACAGGCACCGCCAGGCATTCAGTGTTAATGCTGAGAAGTCTATCATTTCCAGAGAGGCTGATTTCTCTTGCTAGATGAAGATGTGAACACTCAGAATTACCTGTGCATTTTGCAGGAAAGACTGTAAGAAAAGCCAGCTTCCGTGAACTTAACCTACATGCTTCTCAGTGTTACCAGTTTTCAGGCACGCTGCGCTGGGATAGTTGAAAATAGAGAAAATATAAACAATAGCAATTAGATGTTTCTGATGGCACAAGAAGAAATCCCGGGTCATAATAACAGGAGTCCTGGACATCATAGTTTTTTGTTTTTTCTTAATGCATAATAAGATCTTTTTGTTGCCTAGTAGCCTTTAACAGAAATGCTATGACAGAGTGGCTGAGGAAACAGGAGCTGAAACCAGGCAGATACCCACGCAAACCCATCTCTGTGGTTTGGTAAAAAAGCAGCTGTGGCGGTACCATGATTTCTCTGAACTCCACCCTCCTCGTCTACAGAACTGGGTGCTACCAGAGCCTACTACATTCATGGCAGTCTCCCCAGTTTCTTCAATCCTGCCAAGACTTGAGATTTTTCTTCCAATGCAATAAATATAGCAAAATGTTACCGAGGGTCTGGCGGAAATTGAGGACGTCCTCAAAGCCCCTCCTCTCTTCTCCCTCATGAACGTTCTCTTTAGGGCTCTGTGGTCGACATTGCTCTGCCTCCTACCCTCCTATCTCTGACTCCTTCTCCTGACTTCGTCTCTCCCAGATGTAAAGATCTGGAGACTTCTGCCCACCTGGAAACCCCACCTTCTCCCTCTTCAATCATTCTAATTAATCCCCATTGATTTTTCAGCTTCTTCCACCCCACCAGTACCATGTTTAGGAAGCTGGACTCTTGTCAAAGAATCCATCACAGTGTCTGTCCTTCTGACCCAGCAGTTCTATGGAAGAAGAAAATCCATCTCTCTGATAGGTTTAGGAAAATGATGTCTTTTGAGGCTGTTCAAGCCAGCACTGTTTATAACAGAAAAGAAAAGAAACAACTGAAATATCCAGCCACAGAGAGCTAGTTAGGTAGATTCAGTGCAATCACAAAGAGGGATATTTTGCAGCTGTAAAAAGGAATGAAGAAGTTCTCTTTGCACTTATGCGGAAATGTGTTCAGGATAAATTAAGTAAAAAATAGCAAGGTGCTGCAGAGGCTATACAGTATGCCAGAGTTCATCTCGATGAATTGAAACAAGAAAACGCCCAGGCAAGTTTTTTATTTTTTATATGGGGCCGGCGCCCTACTCCTTTGAGCCACAGGCACCGCCCCTTTATTTTTTATTTTTTTGAGACAGAGTCTCACTCAGTCTCCTGGGGGTAGAGTGCCATGGCATCATAGCTCACACAACCTCAAACCCTTGGGTTCCAGAAATCCTGTTGTCTCAGCTTCCCCTGTAGCTGGGACTACCGGCAGCCACCACAACACCTAGCTATTGTTTTTAGAGACAGGGTCTTGCTCTTGCTCAGGCTGGCCTTGAATGCCTGAGCTCAAGCAATCCCACTGGCTTTGGCCTTCCAGAGTGCTGGGATTACAGACATGTGTCACCGTGCCTAGCACCCCACCCCACCCCCACCTGCCCCAGCATATTTTATAAGCACAGGAAGACTCTGGGAAGCTGAGGCAGTGAATCACTGGAGCTCAGCAGTTCAAGACCAGCCTGAGCAAGAGCGAGACCCCCATCTCTAAAAACAGCCAGGCATTGTGGCAGATAACTTGTAGTCCTAGCTAACTGGGAGGCTGAGGCAAGAGGATCGCTTGAGCCCAAGAGTTTGATGTTGCTGTGCGCTAAGACGTCATAGCACTCTACTGAGGGTGACAAAGTGAGACTGTCTCAAACAAAGAAAAAAGAAAGTTCTTTGTTGTTGTTTTCCCCAGAAGGGACCCTAATATGTTTGAAAGTTCTGAATAAAGAAAGGTAAAGGGGAACACTGGGGCAAAAATGCACAATAAAAACACACCAATAATTCCCATTTGGGGAAGGTAACAAGAGACAATGTACACACCAAAATTCTTCTGTAGCGGGTAATAGAAAGCCAAGTTAACAACTCCAAATGAGAAAAAAATCCTGAAATACATAGATGTCTACTTAGGGGTCTTTTGCTGGCATAAACAGTGGATTGCCAGCCCCGTCTACAATGGAAGATCCACATTAAACAAGGCATTAGCTGTAGTCCACGTCAAGGCTCTTCCAAATGGCTGCTTAGAGATTTTTAAGCATAGGGGATATTGTTTATGAGACATATCTTATCACTCAACCAAAAATGACACAGATTCCACACCAACTGTGGAGATTAAACAAGTGTTTTCAGGAGAAACTTCACATGAATCCTCTATCCAGCACCCCTGTTGTAAATTTACCCACCAAATAAGAGCTTTCAGGAGAACCCTCAGGGGATAAAGACAATTCTCTCTTTGCAGAAAGACTTTCAGAACTTCACTTTCAAATCAATGCAAAAAGCATGAACACCACTAAAACTGCAGGCATCTAGGCATTATTATGTCGTGCACAGTGCTCGAAAATAATCATAAGGTAGTAATAACAACAGCTGCCGTTCACTGAGCTAAGTGTTTTGTATGCATTAGCTCTCACTCTTCAGTGGATTTATCATCTCCCCTGTGCAGATGAGGGGGTGGGGTTTGCAGAGGCTGCCTGACTTGCCCAGGGCATCCAGCTGGTGAGCAGTGTCCAGGCTCCCACCTGGAAAGTCAGTGGTAAGCCGGCCGCTCTCCAAACCTCACTTGCATCTTGAGTGAATTAATTCAGTATCCCTCAGCATGGGGGAGAGAACAACTGTAGAGATCACTTTCAGAGGCTAATAATAACAACAAGGAGCCTTAATTAAGCACCTGCTGTGTGCCCAATTCCAAGGCTGAGAGCTTCAGTTAGATCATCTCATTTGATTCTCTGATAACCCTAAGGGTAGGTATTATTTTCACTCTGCAGCTGAGGGACCTAGTGCTCAGATAGGTTTTGTAACTTAGTCAAGGTCACACAGCCAGTGAGGGCTGATGCAGAATTTGAAACCCTGTCATCAGACTACAGGGCTGTAGACTGTCGTCTACATGCTTAGCCAATCCACTGCAGTGAAGACCATGAAAAAGGACTCACCGGTAGACAGGGGGTTAGACAGAAGTTTAGCTGCAACTCAAATATATAGCCTCATTGCTTCCCATACTCATATTAAATATATTTCTTTTCACAGCAATTAAAACATGGTAATTAAAGTATTATTTGTGGAATTATTTGTTTAGTGTGTGCTTCCATTTAATTAGATTATAAGAAGTTTGTCTTTTTGGATGTCTTTTTCCAGGTGCCTTTTGGTGTGACTAAATGAAGCAATAATTGGAAAGATGAAGGGGAAGTTCAAAAAGCCATAAACTAAGAAAATTAGGAGTCGTTATCCCAAACTACAAAGCAAGCACTTTTGTTTTTTGCCTTCCAAAACCTTATCTATTTTTTCTTTCAGAGTCATAATTCTAGCACAATTTCGATGACTAGATCGAAAATTATTCTGCGTCTGTCTTAGTGCCTTTGGGGATGCTATAACAAAATACCATAGACTGGGTCATTTATAAACAATTGACATGTATTTCTCAGGATTCTGGAGGCTGGGAGTCAAGGAGCAGAGTGTCAGGCTGGTGATGCAAGTGAGTGAGGGCCCAATACCGGGCTACAGAATTTTTTTATTATTGAGACAGAGTCTCAAGCTGTGGCCCTAGGTAGAGTGCTGTGATGTCACAGCTCACAGCAACCTCAAACTCTTGGGCTTACGCGATTCTCTTGCCTCAGCCTCCCAAGTAGCTGGGACTACAGGCATCCGCCACAATGCTGGGCTATTTTTTTGTTGTAGTTGCCATTGTTGTTTTAGCTGGCCTGGGCCTGGTTTAAACCCTCCAACCTCAGTGTATGTGGCTGGCGCCCTACTGACTGAGCTATGGGTGCCCCCACTACCCACTTCTTGAAAGCACATATAGTGAGAATAAGATGGAGTCTGTGAGGCTGGGGCAAACATGACGAAGTTGGTCTGGTCAGTTTAGGTCCTGCCTGACTTTCACCCCCTGTCTCCCATTCTTACTGTTTTGTAAATTTAGCTCCCACCCTAAAGATGCCTATCTTGAGTAGTTCAGGTGGATTGATTTAGATTAACTTTGAAATTAGAATGTTAATTTTTTATGAGTCATGGGTTCTGCCAATTATTGTTTAAGATTGTTAACATGGTCTTCACTTTGAAGTCACATGTATAAAACTGTAATGTTGAAAATGGAAAACCAAACAGTCTTAGAGAGGCTACTCTCACTGTTCTCCAGAATCCCCTGCCTTCTGACAAATAAAGTTTGGTAGACCCATCCACATCTCTGCATATTGGCTTACAGGGACAGTTAACTAGACCCTCTTCATCTGCTCACATTCTCATTATATCACATGCAATGTGCAGGGGCAGGGGCACTCAGTGAGACAGCTGTTTAGTGCTAACCCTTTCATAAGGGCACTAATACCATTTCTGAGGGCTTCACCCTCATGACCTACTCACCTCTCAAAGGTCTTATCTCCTAATACCATAACACTGGGGGTTAGAATTTCAACATATGGATTTAGGGGGGATACAGGCAATCAGTCCATTCCAAGTCTCCCATCAAAGAAGGAAAAAAGACATGACTGCCTTACACACTCACTAGGTTGATTTAGGACAGCAACAGAGTTGTTAACTTCTCAGGAAGAGACATCTTCAGGGTGCCATTCCCTATCAGTAGCTGGGATGATTATTTTGTGGCCTAGAGTAAGATTCTTTTTTTTTTTTTTTCTTTCTTTCTTTCTTTTTTTTTTATTGTTGGGAAATCATCCAGGGCACAAAGAACCAGGTTACACCACTTGCATTTGTTAGGTAAAGTCCCTACCCAGCTTCCATCTCAGCTCTTTGCATCTCTCCAGCATTCTATGTCATTCACACCAGACGCAACCCTGTAGAATGATCAAAGATGATGGACGGGAAGAACACCATCTCCAGTAATCCTACTTGGCCCCGGGAGATGATACTGCCTAGTGGGTAAGTCTAGGAGGCAGATGGAGGACTTGGAACTCAAGGCTGCCCAAAGGGAAAACTCATGTTTCCCCTATCCAGAAATAAATGTAGATGAAAGCAAACCCAAAAGAATGTACGGTAGGATTGCATGCAGATTTCCATTTTCAAGACAAACACACCCACACTTCAAAATCTGGTCTGCCACTTGAGAAATGTAGGCAACTTCCTTTACTTTCCTCATCCTTGATCATACGGGGGTAATAATAGAGCCCCTTTCAGAGCGATGGAGTCAAGATAAATAAAAGAATATAAGCACTTAGTACAAGGGCTAAAACAAAAGTGCTTGATAGATGATTTCTATTATTAATGTTATTATAATTAATGATCCAATCTATAGCCAACTATTTACTGCAAAATAGAAATCTTTGCTTTCCTCTTATATGTTTTTCTTCCCCAAAAGGAAAAAGAAATCTAGAGCAAAAGCAAAAGTGATGGAACTACTCAAAGCAGGTTCCATGCGATTTAGTTTTTAGGTCTCCGTGGTGATATGGGGACCATATTGGTGTGTTATTAATGCCTTAATCACAGAGTCATCCTACATTTTCATTTTAGAGCTCTTCTTCAGCCTATTCTCCTAATGATCGTGTGTATTTTTTTTTTTTTTTTTTTGGTACATCTTTTCTGTATAATTACTCCCACCCCCACTTTGTGTAAGCATGAAGATTAAGTGGACAAAGACAAATTCAATTAAGCCGCAGGCTTGGGTGACCAGCAATTTTTCTTGAGGAGCTGAAAACCAAACATCTCAGGGGTGGGGAAGAGCGTGCAGTACGCTTCTGAATGGGAGGGAGGCAGGATTTGAGAATAAATCACGCGACAAACTGAGCCCTCCTCCATTAATCTTTTATTCAGAAAAAGACACTGTTTTAAGGGGAAATTAAAGGCGATCAATAAACTAGCTTGGCTGGGCGGCTTCTGAGCTCAAGATGCAAATATTATTCCAAATACTAGATTCCAAAGAGATTGCTGCATTGATATGTTAATAGTCTCCTCGAGTTTCTGCGACCTCAGATCCTGGCAGGGCGCGAAGCCGTACTTACAGGAAACAAAGGAAAGCAGTTGTAGAATAAACATTCGCCAAGTGGACTTTGACAGTAAACCCCAACTTGTCATGTGCTAAATGATAGAATTCTCTGCCAGCCAGGTGCTGATGCAGGGAATGCTTAATATGTTTATATGTTTAAAGAGCTGCCACGACCGGACCCTTTATGGGGTATCACCTGACATTTCAGCTACGTGCTTATGGTGTGCAAGACAGCAAATATTGTGGTGTTGTCATGCCAAATAAAGGCAACTCTTGGCGAGTGGAAATAAACAAAGTCCCGTGGCCTACACATCAAAGATGATTACCTATGTTGGTTACTTATGTCAATTCACAGAGTCAACAGCCAATCAGAGAATACTTAGTCAGCGCCTGTCCTGTGTAAGATACTGTGCTGGGGCGCTGGGGATACACAAACATATTGAGCAAGGAGCTTATATTTTTAGGACCAAATGGGTAATAAACAATTCTTAAAATAACGCTAACCTAGGTTTTGGTGAGTGCTATGAAGGATGAAACCGGTTCATGAAAAAGAGAATAGCTGAGGGGGTAAGGGAGGACCTTTCCTTAGAAATCACGTGTGTATTGAGACTCAGGAAGGCTACTCGGCAGAAACAGTGTCCAGGCAGAGGAACAGTAAGTACGAAGGCCCTGAGGTGGGCAGGGGCCTGTTTCTAAGAATCAGAAAGTTATCCAGCATGGCTGATTGTGGTGGATGATACTATGTCTCCCACCAACCAGGAGCCAGATCATGCAGGGAGACTTTATTAAAAAGTGTACTATTCAGGGCAGCGCCTGTGGCTCAAAGGAGTAGGGCGCCGCCTCATATGCCAGAGGTGGCGGGTTCAAACCCAGCCCTAGCCAAAAACTGCAAAAAAAAAAAAAAAAGTGTAATACTCAAAACATTACACCAGGTGTGGTGGCTCACATCTGTAATCCCAGCATTTGGGAGGCCAAGACAGGTGGATTGCCTGAGCTCACAGGTTCGAGACCAGCCTGAGCAAGAGCGAGACCCTGTCTCCAAAAAATAGCCGGGCACTTTGGTGGGCACCTGTAGTTCCAGCTACTCAGGAGCCTGAGATAAGAGAATCGCTTGAGCCCAAGAGTTTGAGGTTGTGTTGAACCATGATGTCATCGCACTTTACAGGGGTGACAGAGTGAGACTTTATCTCAAAAAAAATATTTTTTTCAAACAATTACCGTCCTAAGAATCAATACACATATCTCTTCTCTAACCCTGCACGTACTAAAATAATCTCAAATGTTGACCAAGCATGTATTTTTAAAGGATTTGGGCATACTAATACTTTTTTTTTTTTTTTTTTTTTTGATGAGACAGATTTTCACTACATCCTCCTCAGTAGAGTGCTGTAACATCACAGCTCACAGCAACCTCAAACTCTTGGGCTTAAGCAATTCTCTTGCCTCAGCCTCCTGAGTAGCTGGGACTACAGGCACCTGCCACAATGCCCAGCTATTTTTTGTTATAATTGTCATTGTTGTTTGGCAGGCCTTGGTTGGGTTCGAACTCACCAGCTCCGGTGTATGTGGCTGGCGCCCTAGCCACTGAACTACAGGCACTGAGCCCATACTAATACTTATTAATTTACTATGTCCTTACACATTTATTAAATTCTAAAATGACATACATTTGGCTTCGATATCTGTTCATCAAAGTCTGCTTTGCTAGCTCATTGGCTTTTCAAGATCTGAATTCAAATAGACACTGATGTAATGTCATCTTTCTTATCTTTACATGGAAGACATTTGTAATATTTCTCAGAAGAATCTTTCCATGCAAAATAATCATCCACAACATGAGGCTAACTATTTAAGAAAAACTGATCTGCTAGTCAAAGACCATCTTCATGTGAAAGTCGGTATAGTGCCTGCCTCAGAGTCGGCCCCAAGTTCCTGGGATTCATCACTTTGTGCAAACCCCTCCTCATTGTGCTAAGTCAGTCTGTGCGGCCAAAAGCACTTGAGGAAATGATGTATGTCACCTCCGGCATCAGGTTATTAAGGACACTGCATCAAACCCCAGAGCACCGACATCTCCAAAGCTTTTTTTCACCTTTTCCAACTGAAATTACAATTTTTTTCTTCTGATTTTCTAGATAGTCTGTCCTCAGCAGGTGACAACAGAAAAATAACTGACGCTATCAATGGTAGGTGCCCCCTTAGGCTCCTGGATTATTCCAAGGCAAGAGGCCCCTGGGGAAGGGGAAACATGGAACGTCCCTCCTGTCAAGGAAGGAGGAGAGCCCTAACCACTGTGCTCTTTGCTGCTGTTCCACCTGCTTGCTGTGTGATGCCTGACCAGCAACTTAACCTCTCTGTGCCTCAGGTTTTCTACTTGTAAAATGGGGCAAAAGAACACCCACTTTGAGGTATTTGGCCAGAGTACAAGTTAATCCGTGGAAAGCATTCAGTGCCTTGCCTGGCACGTGGCATATGTTGTACGTATGTTCATGATTATTAAGAACCCACAGTAAGGGAGAATTTCAGGCACCGTGCTGAGGCAGGTGTGATCATCAATCCCATTTACAGATAAGGAAATTGAGGCCCCAGGATGTGAAGCAGAGGGGCAGGCAGAGATCAAAGCCCTCCTCCATTCTGCTCTAAGAGGCTTTGCTCTTATTTCTGTGTTAGAGTCAGGTCCAAAGACAGCTCGATCTATAAATTCACACATAGAACAACCGGCTTTCAGGATATTTTATAAAACGTTTGCAGAGATGGATTCAAGTGTTATGATTGTATTTTGTTTTGGTGGTGCTCCTGATTTCTTTTCAAACGAGGATACATAAATGTAGGTAATAATTCTTTCAGCCAGGTGCGGTGGCTCCCTAGCGCTCTGGGAGGCCAAGGTGGGTGGATTGCTTGAGCTCAGGAGTTTGAGACCAGCCTGAGCACAAGCGAGACCGCGTCTATGAAAAATAGCCAGGTCTGGGCGGCGCCTGTGGCTCAAAGGAGTAGGGTATGGCCCCATATACCAGAGGTGGCGGGTTCAAACCCAGCCCCGGCCAAAAAGTGCAAGAAAAAAAAAAAAAATAGCCAGGTCTTGTTGTGGGCACCTGTAGTCACAGCTACTCAAGAGGCTGAGGCAAGAGGATCGCTTGAGCCCAGGAGTTTGAGGTGGCTGTGAACTACAACACTGCAGCAGCACTCTCCAGGGACAAGAAAGTGAGACTCTGCCTCAAATAAATAAATAAATAAATAAATCAGTGTTGGGATTACAGGTGTGATCCACCATGCCTGGCTATCACTTACCTTTCCTATCCAAGGCATGGTCACACAGGATTTTCTGTGTCCTTGAAATGTACCAAGCTCCTCCTGCCTTTGGCTTGTTCTGCACTTAACTGTTCTCTCCGCCTAACGGGCTTTTCCGGAATCGCTGTCCTTTTCCCATCCTTTAAGTCTCAGCTCAGGCATCCCCCATAAGAAGTGGCCCCGACCCATCCACAAATCTCATCTCAGCCCTTCCTGGCACCTGTCAGCTCCCAGTGCCATCTCTCCTGCTTTTTATAAGGTGTCAATAAAAATCACACAGAGTAGCACATGTGGTTACAAGATGCACTCTAAAATCCATTTGGCTGCCCTTCAAGTCCTCCTGGCCACTTCACTGGCTGTGGAACTTTTAAGAACAATTAACCTTTTGGTTTCTTGGTTCCCCTGTTTGTAAAATAGAGAAATATTAAATGAGTTAAAGGATAAAGTGCTTAGGACACCACCCAGCATGTAATAAGTACTATGTGAGAGTTGTCATGTTTGAAGCAATACATTTATTTTATGAATTATAAAGTTCATGTGCCATTTAAAATAGTGTAACATGGTACGTTGCACATGAACTTTATGTCCACCCTGTATAAAAATATTCTATTCAATTCTGCTTTAAAAATTAATTGGTCTACTTATTAGCATTGTTTTACCTCCCCTACTAGAAAGGAATTACCCTGAGAGCGAGACTTCAGAGCACAGTCCCAGGCACCCAGTAGGTATACAATCATTATGTGCTGATGGAATGAAAGAATAAAAATGTTGCCCTTCCTTTTATCAAGTATGATAATAACACTCCCTGTAGGGCAGGAAGATTTTATGGAATCTGAATAGAAAGTCCTCAAAGACGATATTTAATGAGTTCTCTGCCATCCTGGTCAGCTAATGTAGGAAGTCTTAGCATGTCTGTGTGGTAGGCAGGATGCTCTTTCAGGAAGACCCCCTGGCTGAGTGATCCATCATTCCCTGGGAGGCTGATCTCATTGTCTACTCCCTGGAGGATCAGAAAGTCATAACCCAAGTCCTTTCATTTCTGAGCCTGGGTTTATTTGGGTTGGAAGAGAACTTTGAAAACAAACCTAAAATGTGAAATGTAAGACTTCAAGAGGAAGCTAAAAATAGCTAACTGGGACTATTTTTTCATCGTATTGTTATTAACAGTATTTTTGTTGGTCAGCCTTTGGAGAAAAGGAAAAGGAAATGGTGCTTCTCTTCAAAGGAACGGAGGCAGGAGGAGGGTTTGTGGTGGCAGATGGCTGGAGGGCCCAGGCTCTGGCAAACATCATCTTTAATAACATCTGTTTATGCAGAATGTTCTCGTTTTCTTACCACTGACCTGGGTAGTCAGTGGCTTGGAAGTGTTTGGTTTTACATTTTTCACAAGTCTGCCACATGTAATCTGATGAACTATTTTAAGTCTCATTTGAAAGCACTCACCTGGAAACAAGAGTATAAGAGAATATACTGACTCTTCTTGCACACAAATACTTCCCTGCCACTAAGGAAGTGCCTACCTCAAATGACTTCTTTAGGGTTTCATTTGTACTCTTATTTGTCTCTAACAAGTGCATAAGTTTTTAAAAATTATTTTACAGATGAAGAAACTGAGCCAGAGGCAGAGCCCGTAGCTCAGTGGGTAGGGTGCCAGCCACATACACAGAGGCTCATGGGTTCAAACCCGGCCCAGGCCAGCTAAAACGACAATGACAACTGCAACAACAAATAACAAAAAAAAATAGCCGGGTGTTGTGGCAGGTGCCTGTAGTCCCAGCTACTTGGGAGGATGAGGCAAGAGAATCGCTTAAATCCAAGAGTTTGAGGTTGCTGTGAGTTGTGATGCCACGGCACTCTACCCAGGGCAACATCTTGAAACTCTGTCTCAAAAAAAGAAATAAATAAATAAAGAAAGAAAGAAAGAAAGAAAGAAAGAAAGAAAGAAAGAAAGAAAATGAGCTAGAGAGAGCTTCAACGACTTGACCAAGTGCCCATGGCTAACAGAGCTGGAGTTCAAACTCAAGTGAGTTGAAATCCAAATCTTATACTCTTTATCAAGTCAAATAGAAGTTCTAGAAGTGGCAAGGCATCTGTAATCCTAGCACTCTGGGAGGCCGAGGAGGGTGTATTGCTTTGGCTCAGGAGTTCAAGACCAGCCTGAGCAAGAGCGAGACCCCAGTCTCTTAAAAAACAACAATAGCCAGGCATTGTGGTGGGCGACTGTAGTCCCAGTTACTTGAGAGGCTGAAGCAAGAGTATTGATTGGGCACAAGAGTTTGAAGGTACTGTGATGCTACCCAGGGCAACAGAGTAAGACTCTGTCTCAAAAAAAAAAAAAAAAAATTAAAAATTAAAAATAAAACACTCAGTTTATTCATCAAATCTATACCAAGTAATCAATTTATCTGTGCAGGTTACTATACAAGAAACTGGATCTAATACTAATAGTTAACAGCAATGACAACCCAAGCCCTTGTTCTCATGAATCTTATACCCCATGTAAGTCGACAATTAGCAAAGAAACAAACATATGTGCTGTGCACGTTGGTCATTACATCTATGAAGATGACTAAAATGGGGTGAGGAGATTGAAGGGGTAAGAAATATTTTAGATATGGTGGTCGGGGAAGCCTTTCTGATGAGATGCTACTTGAGTAGAGTCTGAATAAAGTGACAGATGGAGCAAAATGGCTTTTTGACAGAAAATAATTCCAGGTAGCGAGACCAGCAAATGCAATGGCCCTGAGGTGGGAGTTCCCCTGGCCTAGCAGATGAGCAGAAGCAAATTAGGGGGAAGTAGATGGAGTCAGAGAGATAGGAATTTTTATTACTTAAAGGAATGTTCATTAAAAAATATTGACCCATTACACAAAATATCAGTGAAAATCCTTTTGGGTGCAAGAAGTAGGAAATCCAACTCAAAATAGCTAAATGAGAAGGAATGCTTTTATCTCATATATCAAGAAGTCTGGGGGAAAAGTATCTCCAGGTAACTCAGCAATTAAGTGGCCTCCTGAATGATATGGTTTCTTCTACCTTTTCATTTTGCTAGCTCGGCATACTGGCCTTGTACTCCCAGACTATCTCTCCTCCTGTTCATAATATGGCTGCACAGCTCCGGACATCACACCTTTACATGACAGGGAGAGAAAATAATTCCTCAGTTCATTGAGTCTCTCCTTAGAAAGAAAGAACTGTTTCTCTATTGCCCCTTAGCGCACTTTTCCTCGAATCTAATTGCCCAAATAGATGTCACTTATCAATACATAAATTAATCGTTGATAAGAGAAAAGAGATCACTGTGAATAGCTTGCACTAAGGAAAGCCCACCTGCTGAGTCTGGACCAAGTGTTCCCTAAAGCATGTGGGCACAGTGAGGAGCCTTCTTCCTATGAGGAAGAGGGAAAAGTGAATAGTTATCTAAATCTGTTTAGGCTACTATAGCAAACAACCATAAACTGATGGCTTATGAACAGTAGAAATTTATTTCTCACAGTCCTGGAGGCCGACAAGTCCAGGATGGAGGTGCTGGCAGGTTTGGTATATGGTCAAGGCCCAGTTCACAGGGGGTAGCTACCCAGTGTGTCCTCATGTGGTAGAGGGTGAAGACCTCTTTTACAGGGCACTAATCTCATGGGAGCTCCACCCTCGTGACTGAATCACCTCCCAGATGTTCCACCTGCTGATACCATCACATTGGGCATATGAACTTGGGGAGACACAAATATTTAGACGGTGCAATAGTGGTGATCCGTGGACACTGCTACTTGCTCATCAAATATCCTATCTCAGCTGGGCACAGTGGCTCATGCCTGAAACCCCAGAAATTTGGTAAGTCAAGGCAAGAAGATGGCTTGAGACCAGGAGTTTGAGACTTTGTCTCTAAAAAAATTTTTTTTCAAAAATTAGCCGGGTTTGTTGGAAGGCCCCTATAGTCCCAGCTGCTTGGGAGAGCTCAAGGCTGTAGTGAACTGTGATCACGCCACTGTACTCCAGCCCAGGCAACAGAATAAGACCCTGCCTCTAAAACATAGTAACAGTAAATAAAAAATAACCCATCTCCTCTCTGTTCTTATTAACAAAACCCTGGAATTATTTATTCAAGATGCCAAGAAGCAGCTTAAAACAACAAAAATATCAACAACTTGATTTTCCCCAACTCCCCTGCAGAACTTTTTTGCTTGATAAAAAGGAAAAATTCTGCTAGCATGCACATTTGTTATTTCTTCTCTGCTTTCCATATGGAAGCTATCTCCAGGCCTCGTGACAGAGCAGCCACCATGGACCTGTGAAGTGGACAGCCATATGCAAAGGATGGGGAAGCTGAAAGAGAGAGAGAGTTGGTGTCCTTGAAATGCCCCAGCAGCCCTGCAATCTAAGACTCCTTATTATGTGGAGAAAACGAATAAAATACTATGGGTTACCCCAGCCTTCGGTAGCTCTTGGTACTTGCGGCTAAGGTGATCTAACTAGTGGAGAAAGAAGCAGGTGTTTGCCACGTAGCAGAACCTGGGCGAGGAAAGCCTGCAGTCACTTTTGCTAATCCAGGCTCCTCTGCCGAGCTCCTGGGAAATCTTCTCAGTCGATAAAAGCGTATGGTGGAGTTGCATCAGGCATCCATGCATTTAACTTCCCAAATACGCTGAGGCAGAGAGAAATCCTTACGTTAACTTTCTTCCATCTTCCAACTTCCAACTAGACCCTGGTCTTTGATGTACCCAGAGGAACGAATTCCACAACCAAAATGCCAAGAGAAGCAAAAAGAAAGCTCATCCTTGGCTTTTGAGATTCCAAGAACTCCAGTCCTAGCAATTTAAGCAATTAAAGGTGCCAATTGATCCTCTGCCTGCAAACTTCTTCCTAGCGACAAGACACTGATGTTACAGGTCTTGGACTAAATTTTATACTCATTTAGCAAGAGAAGAAAAAATATTGCGCCCTCAAAGAAGGCAAGAGAGACAACACAAACCAATTAACATTTACTTGTATACCTAACTCCTGTAGGGTTAAACTTAGACAATTCAAGAGAATCAGAAAATGCCAATACTGCCTTTAGATTCAGATTCCATTTAATAATAATAATAATCAATTAATTAAGCTAACTGACATTTTTGAGCACCCACTATTTGCCATGGATAGTGCATCACATTTTATATGCTTTTTGTTTGTTTATTTATTTTGAGACAGAGTCTCACTCTGTCACCCTGCATAGAGTTTGGTGGTGTCATAGCTCACAGCAACTTCAAACTCAAACTCTTGGGTTTAGGCGATCCTCTTGCCTCAGCTCCCCAAGTAGCTGGGAGTACAGGTGCCTGCCACAACAGCTGGCTTGTTTGTCTATCTTTAGTAGAGATGGGAGGTCTTGCTCAGGGTGGTTTTGAACTCCTGAACTCATGTGATTCTTCCACCTGAGCCCCCCCCCAGAGTGCTATATTACAAGTGAGAGCCACCGGGCCTGACCCCCTTTACATGGCTTTTTCTTGTGTAACCCTGACAAGTGTAAAGAGGGGCGCCATTAGATGCCCATTTTACAGATGTGGAAAACTAATGCAAAACACAGCCAAGCAATGTGTTAGAGGCCACACAGCTTTTTTTTTTTTTGTGTGCAGTTTTTGGCTGGAGCTGGGTTTGAACCCGCCACCTCCAGCATATGGGGCTGGCGCCCTACTCCTCTGAGCCACAGGCACCACCCGGCCACACAGCTTTTAAGTGGCAACTCTGCATTGCATATAGAGGGCATCAGATTCCCCGCAAGGACGTGTGAGCATTCATCACATGTACTGTCCGTGAGCCACTCGAACTCAGGGAAAGGCATCCTGAAAGCAACTCCCGAAAGTAGCGGTGTCTATTACGTTCATTTCAAACAGTGCTATCAAAACCACCATCCAACAAAGATCGTTTATTGAAAGCGTAGCTGAACCGTACAAATTGTTCAAGCACCGTCATCATTCCGTGCTAAGAACCAGGAAAAGACGTGATCTATTGCTTATAAAACACCAGTGCGTGATACTTCAGAAGGAGTCTCCAAGGAATTAGTATCTAAAAAGAGGAATAATCCCAAAACTCTGGTCTTGCTCAGCATCATGTCTGATTTCACCTCCTTAGTGTTTCCTGTGTACCAAGTGCTTCCTACACAAGCCAGCATTTGGTCTTCACCACAAGCCAGCATGTGACACGGACAAACAGAGACTTGGAGACTGGAGGATCCTGCCCAAGTCTCAGACGGGTGTGGGGGGGACCCCGGGCACCCCTGCAAATGGGAAGTGTGGCCCTGCACAGGGCACCCAGCCAAGAGAAATGGTCAATTAAAACTCAGCCCTCGCTTCACTTGCCATGCGGAGCTCTTGAAGGTCCCCTTACAAGCCGTCACCAGAGAGGCAGCAGCTGCCCCTTTCTCTTCCTTCCTTTTTTTTTTTTTTTTCCTTTGAGGCAGACTTTCATTCCGTCACCCTGAGTAGAGTGCTGTGGCATCATCATAGCTCACAGCAACCTCAAATCAGCAACCTCAAACTCTTAGGCTCAAGCAATCCTCCTGTCTCAGCCTCCCAAGTAGCTGGGACTACAGACACCCACCACAGCACCCGGCTATTTTTAGAGATGGGGTCTCACTCTTGCTCAGGCTGGTCGCACACTCCTGAGCTCAAACAATTCATCCATCTCGGCTTCCCAGAGTGCTAGGATTACAGACGTGAGCCACCTCACCTGGCCTTATATCCATTTTTTAAAAACATAGTGTCCATGGCTGCTTTTGAGCAAGTTGGGTAGTTGCCATAGAGATTGCATAGTCCCCAAAGTGAAGATATTTATTTACCATCTGGCCTTTGGCAGCAAATGTGTGACGACCTGGTTGTGATTATCGGTCAGCTGCTGCACCCCAGTGCCTGGCACTCAGCAAATGCTTTCTGAGTCTTTATTAAGTGGTTTTGACAAGTAGTATCCTTCTTAATCCCCAGCTATATCCCAACAGGTAGCTACTGTTGAGGATCCACTAACCTGCATCCACAATTTCTAAGGTCAAGGAATCTCTGAGAGCCATACTTTTAAAACATAAACTTGACAGCAAAACCTGATCTGCTCAGACCTGACCCACTTGTCGGCAGGTTATGACCTGAATGAGTGTGAGGCTCTATATAGCCTATATTTCTCACATTTAAGGTGGATTTTCATGTTTCTCTGTGGACATGTTGATGTGTCAGATGGCATATGGGGCCCTGCCTCTGATCCCCCACCCGGCCCTGAGACACTGTGTGGTATTAGGCTTCAGCACCACATCACCTCTCTGACATATGAAGCATTGGCTTGGAAGGTGTATTTGGCTTTCAGGGTTTGGATAAAAGGTGTGGACGTGTACACTCCCTCATTTTAAAGCGGAGGCACAGAGAGACTAAGTAACAACGCCAGTTCATAGGGGAGCCCGGATTTGAATTCAGGAGTCTGATCACCATGTGCAGCCTGTAACCACGAGGCCATCGCAGGAGAGGCAGAGCCGCGCTTCCTGACGGGGGGAGTTACAGGATCAGTGAAGCTGACTGGGCCTCCTTCTGCCTCCCGGGCAGTGTGGCTGCTATTGGGGAGAGTCCTGTTTTTTCTTTGGCAGAACATCCTTCTCAGCCAAAAGCTGCAGCTGGAACTGTGCACGCAGACACACACGGACAACACACACATACCCCCCCCCAGAGCTCTGGGGTCACCTGTTGTGTCAGCAATGTCATCTTCACGAATCAGGTGACAAAACCCACTAGTAACCAGGGGAGAGAAGAAAACAGATGCTTGAGCTGTCTTCTGTCTTTGAGTTTGAATTTCTGCCTCTCTCAAGGTACAGCTCCTTGTAAAAAAAAAAAAAAAAACAAAAAAAATGATCCACTGACTTTAGGAACTGCTCTGGTCCTGAAAACTCAAAGTCATGGCTAATAAGAAAAGTGCCCTTTGTCTGCAGGGACCTTGGACCAGAAAGGGGCAATAATGAGGTACAATACGGCTGTTGCTGAACACGTGAGGTTTTATTTCCTTCAGTGAAGAGGGGACGTGCTTGAAGGCTTCCTTGAGAAGAGGCAACGCTGTCTCTAAAAGGGAGTGGAAAATCAGCATGGTTTTAAATGAGCAAGAATCTTCAGAAGAACCTCAGAGGAACGAGACAGGAGATAGGTCTGGCTAGGGACGGATCAGCAAGCTGTGCCGCTCATGGAGACACAGTCGAGGAAGGGTGAATACTGTATGATTTCTTCTGTGTCTAAAGAAGACAGCACGTGTCTGCGTATGTGTGTATGTGTGGGGGTGTGGGGGTGTGCAGACATAGAGGAAAAGGACAAGAAGCAGACGCTTGCACCATTAACACAGGAAGTAAACGAGAAAGGGGGCGGCGGTGGGGGAAGGTGTGTGTGTCAGAGAGAAGAGGGTGAGTTTCCATCTCCGGTCACATACACGCCAGTGTTTTTCCTTTATTTGTATAATCTAAAATAAAAAAAAAAATAAATAAATTTTACTGGTCAACACAAACACTCCCAAAAAAACAGATATGTATTAAGCAGAAAATTCTAAGAATCAGAAGCCTCCAGAACACAAAAGGACTTCCCGGTTTGAGGCCTTCCTCGTTAAACGCGTTTGGAAGCTGATGTAGAATTCTACCCCACCCGGGATGACGTGGTTATTGAGAACTTCCCGGTGGAACAGAAGAGAAATGTTTGATTCTGTGTACAGCTCTCTCGAACTCTGCTTAAAGTTACTACTTTCCTTTCATGCTTACTGCTATGTGTGTTTAAAGGAATAGCCAAACAATGGCTGATGTTTACAATCTAGCCTTTCAAATACCCATCCTACTGGACAAAGGCATCCAATCGTACCTTTGAGTCTTGAAGAAAAATATTACATTTAAAAAGCAGCCTCTGTCAGAGCCTAAGAAGGATCCTATAGGATCCCTTTAGGTTGTGTACAAAAAAACTTTTGGTTTTTGGTTAAGCTACTTGCTGTAAGACACTCTGGTTGCATTCTTGCTTTTACAAAGTCTCAGTATGTCGCCCTCTGTAGAGTGCTGTAGCGTCACAGCTCACAGCAACTTCAAACTCTTGGGCTCAAGCGATTCTCTTGCCTCAGCCTCCCAAGTAGCTTGGACTACAGCCCCCCCCCCCCCAATTCCCGGTTATTTTGTTGCTGTTGTAGTTGTCATTGTCATTTGGCAGGCCCAGGCTAGGTTCAAACCCGCCAGCTCCAGTGTATGTGGCCAGGTCCCTAGTGTCTGAGCTACAAGCGCCAAGCCTACCATATTATTCCTTATTTGATTCTTTTAGCAACCAGGAGAATGTCAGAGTAAACAACCTTCATGGTGTAGATGGAGTGAGGCAGGGAAGGAGGCATAAAAAACCGAGTCATGCGAGAGTTTAGGATTCTGGGTCTCTTTTGCTCAATGTTTTCACTGAAGGCCAAGTATAGTTCCTAGCGGGTTTTATTCAGGACTCTAGGGTTCGTCTAGTGAAAAGTCACTCACAGCACAATAAAACCCAGAGAGGAGACTTTTTAGGCATGATTCACCCCACATACCTACTTCACCTTGTCATCAGGCGCACACCAGAAGCGTTTGCAAATCCTGCCAGGAACTTGCCGCTTTTTGTTACCCAAGGTGGTTGTGCAGCTGTTGAACTTAGAGGACCACAGGAGATCTACAGACATCAATAACAGTCCGAGACAACAGCTGCCCCCCCCCTTTTTTAGTCGGGCGTGAGTCTTTTCATTTCCAGAAAGGGAGACTGAATCACAGAATGGAAAACAATTATGACACAGCCCAGCCACGGAGCAGGCAATAAAAGAATGGAACTGATTTCTCTGTTTCCTTGATAAACTTTTAGTCTGAATCGTCTTAAAGTGAGACTTTGATCTCTTTGTTAAGAGTCCTTGTTCATAAAGTATCTCAAGAATGGAAGAAAAAGTATCCAATGTACTCAGCCCTACTATGAAACTAATTTATGGCTTTCACATGAAAGCTATAACCCAGTTATAACCTAAGACTAGGGGGAAGGGGGAGAGGGAGGGGAGGAAGAGGGGTGGATGGACAGAGGGAGGGGGATTGGTGGGATTACACTTGTGGTGCATCTTACAAGGATACATGTGAAACTTAGTAAATGTAGAATATAAATGTCTTAACACAATAAGAAAATGCCAGGAAGGCTATGTTAACCAGTATGATGAAAATGTGTCAAACGGTCTATAAAACCAGTGTATGGTGCCCCATGATCGCATTAATATACACAGCTATGATTTAATAATAAAAAATAAAAATAAAAAATAAAGAGTCCTTGTTCATTACAATAGGAACTCAAAAGGCAGTCTGGAGATATCTAAATAGGCGATCTGTTGGTTTTTGTTTAAGGGAAAACAAAAGTAACCTAAGCCAAATGCAAAACATGCAAAGCAGGGAGTGTGTGTGTGTGCGTGTGTGTGTGTGTGTGTGTGTGTGTAGGAATAGGTTTCTAGCATGTGTTAATATAAAAGTGATACAACAATAGTGACAGTGAGGCCGGGCGGGTGGCTCACGCCTGTAATCCTAGCACTCTGGGAGTCTGTGGCAGGTGGATTGCCTGAGCTCATGAGTTCGAGACCAACCTGAGCCAGAGGAAGACCTCATCTCTAAAAATAACCAGGCATTGTGGGGGGCGCCTATAGTCCCAGCTACTTGGAAGGCTGAGGCAAGAGAATTGCTTGAGCCAAGATTTTGAAGTTGCTGTAAGCTGTGATCCCACAGCACTCTACTGAGGGTGACAAAGTGAGACTGTCAAAAAAAAGAAAAATAGTGACAGTGATAATAACAATAAATAATAAGCATGGCTCCTATATCAGGTGCTTTATAAGCTACTAATTCATTTGATGCTCACAACAACCCTGTAAGCTACATGTTATTATTCTTATAATTTCTCACCTTCTAGTTGAGAAAATAGAGGTACAGTGAGGATAAGAAACTTGGCCAAGACTGGTAAGGAAGAAAAACCTCAGTCTCCATCACTGCCCTGGTGATAACTATAAATGTACCAATAATTAGGTTTTAAGCTGGTTTCCACCAACATTAGCCCATTTGGTAAACCTGTACTAATTAGAAAAAGGAGGACCAACTGAGCATGCCTATAATCCTAGCACTCTGGGAGGCCGAAGTGGGTGGATTGTCTGAGTTCAGGAGTTCAAGACCAGCCTGAGCAAAGCAAGACACTGTCTCTACAAAACAGAAAAACTAGCTGGGCGTTGTAGCAGGCGCCTGTAGTTTCAGCTACTTGGCTGGCTGAAGCAAGAGACTGCATAAGCCCAAGAGTTTGAGGTTGCTGTGAGCTATGATGTCACAGCACTCAACCCCAAGGCGACTGAGTGAGACTCTGTCTCAAAAAAAGAAAAAAATGGATATGGCTGTGTTCCGATAAAACTTTATTTACAAAAAGAGACAAAGGGCCAGATTTGGCCCGCACACTGTAGTTTACAAACCCTTGATCAAGACTGACAAGACTGTATAACTATTCATAGTTCACCTTCTAGTGCAAGAGACAATCACCTAATAAAATACATGCCCAATCTGATCATGGTATATATGAGAAGAACACTAACAAGTTGCCAAATGGAGCAGCAGCAGGGACGGTGGGAGCAACCTTGCAAAGGGTGGTCAGGGAAAACTCCCTGGGAGGTGATCTGAGCTTGACTTGCTGCATGACCTGGAACCAGCCATCAGAGAGGGCTCCTGGCCAAAGGACAAAGATAACTCAGCAGACTTGAGGAGGAAGACAGTCCAGGGAGAGAGGTGGGGTGTGAACCAGAGGAGGTGAGTTTAGAAATGCAGCTGAGGGCAGCGCCTGTCGCTCAGAGGAATAGGGTGCCGGGCCCCCTATGCCGGAGGTGGCGGGTTCAAGCCCAGCCCTGGCCAAAAACTGCAAAAAAATAAAATAAAATAATAAAATAAAATAAAATAAAATAAAGGCAGCTGAGTTTCCTTGTTTTCTTTTCTCATGTCCATTATTGGAACATAAGCTCTCCAACGTCACTAGGGCCGCTGGACACAGAGGAATCGGGGCAGCCTGCAGTCTGTTACAATAATAGTCTGTTACAATAAAATCCTCAGATGTCCCAAGAAAGAGACTGAAAGCCAACAGGAGAAGTCTCAAACCAAAAACCAATGGGCAACTCAGTTTCCCCCTCAGCATTATCATTCTTACAGTAATGCCAAGTGGGCCCCCCAAGGCAACATATTGTTTGCAGATACATTTAGATGTTGTAAAGGATAAAAAATGTGCATGCACCTGATAATGCCAGATTCAGGATAGTGATTAAGGGAGAGAGAAGGGAAGGGAAAAGAGTCCGGGAGGGAACACTGGAGGATCTACACTGCTCTATTTCTTTAAAACTGAAAAATAAGTTCTAAAGTCAACATAGTAAAATTGTGACATTTTATAAAATGTTTGGCAGCCTGTGTCTTTCTCATATATTCTATGATCAAATTGGATGTGTATTTTATTAGTTGATTAGTTGATTGTCTCTTGTGCTAGAACAGGAGTATTTCTCTCTCTCTCTCTCTCTTTTTTTTTTTTTTGCAGTTTTTGGCTGGGGCTGGGTTTGAGCCTGCCAACTCTGGCATATGGGGCCAGCGCCCTACTCCGTTGAGCCACAGGAACCTCCCAGAAGTATTTCGCTTATGCGCTACATTTCAGGTGTTTTTGAGGGGAGGCAGGGGTCTTACTATGCTGCCCAGCCTAGTCTCAAACTCCTGGCCTCAAATGATCCTCCCACCTTAGCCTCCCAAAGTGCTGGGATTACAAGCATGAGCCGCCATTCTTGGCTCTTTTCAAACATCTTTGACTTAGCCTCCATAGAGGGCAGCTAGAGTCACATATTAGCCTTTTGTTCAGACAGTGGCACTGTCTGACTTCATGCTGCCTTTGGGAAACATATTCTATGTCCTTGAAGACTGAGAGAAAGAAGCATCTTGATATTCATGTGAAATTGTTTGACATCAAGATCCCCCGAATCCTGCAGAACCACATCTTATTTACATCTGCAAAGACCCTGATTCCAAATGAAGTCACTTTCACAGGTTCCAGGTCTTAGAACTTCAACATATCTTTTTTGGAGGAAGGAAGGTAGACACACTTCAACCCACAAGGGTAATATTGGGACAATTTATCTTACCTTTGCTGTACCGAAAATGCAACTTCACATCCAAGCATTCATGACCTTGAGAGAGAGTACAAATTATAGGTAAAGGCATGAACTTGAGAGTCTATGACAGGGAATCCCCACCCTTCCCCCTTCCTGGATCAGTGACCTTGGGCCTTACCAATCTCATCTACAGTGAGGGGATGGCACTGTAACTTTCTGAAAGGTCACTGGGAGAAAGAGATGAACCTTGTAAAACTCATAACAGATCCTAAATAAATGGAAGCTATTTTTATTAATTTGAATTTTAGCTTAAAGACATTCAAGGATGGCTTCAGGACATTCAACCTGCTTCATCAAACAGGGGCCCAGCGAGTAGCTTAACACTTTTCTTTTACTGTCTTTATATTCTTTTTTTTAGAGACAGTCTCACTTTATCACCCCTTGGTAGAGTGCCGTGGCATCAGAGTTCACAGCAACCTCCAACTCCTGGCCGTAGGCAATTCTCTTGCCTCAGACTCCTGAGTGGCTGGGACTACAGGCGCCCGCCACAACGCCCGGCTATTTTTTTTTGTTGCTCTTTGGATGGGCCGGGTTTGAACCCGCCCTACCCACTGAACCATGGGCACCGCCCTCTGTCTTTATCTTCTTAATACTTGCTGAACATGAAGCCCCCAATTTTTATTTTGGACTGGGCCCAGGCATTGGTGCAGCCAGTTCTGAGAACCCTACATGATTTTTATTTATCCCCAGTATATTTCTTTAAAGGAGGATTGTTTCTTTCTTGGTAGAGAATGTATCTGCCCAAATTTTACTTTTTATTTATTTATTTTTTTAAACTCAGAGTCTGGTAGAAATCTTTCTCTTTATGTATCTAAATTGAATTGAATTAGAGAAATGAGGTTTTCTGTTTGACAGGGAGACGTAATAGGGTAACTGGTATCTCTGTCTTGCCGGCTGCCTTCCTCAAACCTCAGAGCAGAAAGAGGCTTTTTGGTGGTTATTTCTGTGATTGTGTGGTGCTGCTGACAGCTCCTCCATCAGGATTTTTGGTTTCTAGCAACAGATGCCAACCAACGCTGGTCAGCTCAGGCAGAAAACACCCGTGAAGATGGTTCATTGGTAGCTGTTGTGAGCTGAATAATGTCCCCCTCCCCCAAGAAAAGTGTATCTACCCAGAACCTCAGAACGTGACTGAATGTAGAGATAGCGTTTGGGGTTAAGTTTATATATGAGATCATGTTAGATTAGGCTGGTCCAAAATCCCTCTGCAGGTCTAGAAATCAATTTTTGACATTTTCAGTTTCTGTAGTAAAAGGCATATTTTGCTCCCTATCAGGAATAGTTCAAAAGGAGCTCCCCAAGTTCAACAAGTGGGTTCAGATGGGGAGAAGCTAAAGATAAGGGTGAGTATGCACCATGGTTGACACGGACACCTATTCTCAGATCTTTTATTTTTTAAATTTTAAGACAGAGTCTCACTTTGTCACCCTCAGTACAGTGCTATGGCGTCAGAGCTCACAGAGACTTCAACCTATTGGACTTAACTGATTCTCTTGCTCAATCCCCCCAAGTAGCTGGGACTACAGGCATCCACTACAACACCTGGCTCTTTTTTAAAGACTTGCTCTGGCTAGTCTCAAACTTCTGAGCTCAGTCTCACCAAAACTCCTGAGCTCAGGCTGTCCACCTGCCTTGGCCTCCCAACTGCTGGCATTACAGGGGTAACCCACCACACCTGGCCCTTCATCTCAGATCTTTTCCCCTTCTGGACAGAAGAGAGTCAAGAACTCCGATAGCTAAACTTTGGACCCAACTCTGTCTACACTGGCCAAAGACCCTGTTTAAATGTTTTTTTTAAATCTTCTCATTTAAATGTAAAGCTCTAACCACTGACTGGTGCCTTTATCTTTGTAGAAAAGTCTTTACCCAACCCCTGGAATATGATACTGTATTGTGGGTGCCACTAGTGTGTAGCTGTTAATTTCATAGGTTCTCCTCTGTCTTTGGCCATGAAATTTACCTCTAGGAGCCTGGACTTTGCAGAATCTGGAGGGGTGGGGGGTAGGCGATAGTCTCCAGGAACTTGTCACATGCAGGCACAGGCACTAGGCTCAGAGTGTCCCACACCTGTCCTGCTTAATCACCTCCATCAATCTTCCTATTTTACATATAAGGAACCTTCTTGCCCACAGTAGGGGGCTAAAACCAACAGCACTACATAACTGAGCAGTAACTAGAGTTGTGCCAAGTGACAGTCTGTAAAGAGTATTAAAAACTTACCTAGTAACTTAGCCTAGATCTAAACTCCGCTTTAATCCAGTCTGCACTTCTATCTGTATCTCTACCATGTAAACTCAGAAAATTACATAAGACACAGGAAGCCATACGGCTGAGAGCTCACAAAACAAAACAAAACAAAAGACCACTATCACTTTATCTCTGATGAGTTCTGGGAGCAGTAGTAACAGCCCTGTCTTGCTCCTTTGTCTGTTTGAGTGCCCACTCCCTCCCAGGATTTTAAGCATTCTTATTCCTATAACTAGCCTTCAGTAGACAGGGTTGGCTACCTATTAGTTACACTGTCTATACTTTACCTCAAAATACTTCAGTGTAGGGCGGCGCCTGTGTCTCAAAGGAATAGGGCACTGGCTCCATATGCCGGAGGTGGTGGGTTCAAACCCAGCCCCAGCCAAAAAACTTCAGTGTAATTAACCAGGATGATAAACTGTCCTACAGCGAGTCTTCAGCTCAGTTGTAGGAGGGGTTAGCTGATTGGTGATGAAGAACACATCTTTCAGGGTTGCATTTGTTTTTTTTTGGGGGGGGGGCGGAGTCCAACTCTGTCGCCCTTTGGTAGAGCGCTGTGGCTTCAGAGCTCACATCAACCTCAAACTCTTGGGCTCAAGTGATTCTCTTGCTTCAGCCTCCCACGTAGCTGGGACTAAGACACCCATGGTGACAACACCTGGCCATTTTTAGAAACGAGGTCTCACACTTGCTCAGGCTGGTCTCTAACTCCTGAACTCAGGCAGCCCACCCCCCTGGGCCTCCCAGAGTGCTGGGATTACAATGAATGCATTCTTGGTCAAGGTGTCACGATGTCAGAAAACCGCCACCCTCCAGCTATTACAAATGGTTTAGAAATTCAGGAATAGGGTTTTGGAGGTTTTTTTGGTTTTTTTGAAACAAAGTCTCCCTCTGTCACCTAGGCTGGTAGTGGTATGATCATAACTCACAATAGCCTCAAACTCCCGAGCTCAAGCAGTCCTCCCCACTCAGTCCAAGAAGTAGCTGGGACTCCAGGATGTGCACAACCACACCCAGCTTTTTTCTTTTTCTTTTTTGTAGAGCCAGGGTCTTACTATGTTGCACAGGCTGGCCTTGAGCTCCTGGGTTTAAGAGATCCTCCCACCTCGGCCTCCCAAAGTGCTGGGATTACAAGCGTGAGCCAGAATGAAGGGTGAATCTTGGGGGTGAAGCTATTGTCTGGGTAATTAGCGTGGTGATATTAGACACGATTTTTCATTTGCAGTGAAATTAAAAGCACTCAAGATGTGCACTAAAAATCGAGCTGGAGGGATGGGTAAATTCACACCTACTGGGTACAGTGAACACTATGTGGGTGAGGGGCACACTTATGTGTGTAACTTTAACTCAATCTGTACAAAAACGAAGTATGTGAATATTCCGGGGGGGGGGGGGGTATAAAACAAAAGGAAGCACTCAAGATGTGGATGGACTAGAATGTGTGATGGGACACGGCTGTCCACCGTCCACCTTGGCCCTTCCTTGCCTCCTTCTTAGCTGATTTAATGTCTAGCCGCTGGTTTAGGAGGCTTTCTGGACACATTGTGCAAACTGAGGAACACAGGTCCCTCCTTTTGCGATGCTGCGGCAGTTCTGAGTGCACCTGTCCTACACGGACCTGAAAGTATAGAGTGCTCGGCTAAGGATGATTACAACTAACACAAATGTATTGTGTATTTTCTTTTCTTTTCTTTTTTTTTGAGACAGAGCCTCAAGCTGTCGCCCTGGGCAGAGTGCTGTGTCATCACAGCTCACAGCAACCTCCAATTCCTGGACTCAAGCAATTCTCCTGCCTCTGCCTCCCCAGTAGCTGGGATTACAGGAGCCCACCACAACGCCCGGCTGTTTTTTTGTTTGTTTGTTTTTTTGTTTTGGTTGTAGCCGTCATTGTTGTTTGGCGGGCCCAGGCTGGATTCGAACCCTCCAGCTCAGGTGTATGTGGCTGGCGCCGAGCCTTATTGTGTATTTTCAAACATCTAAAAGACATTTTGAATGCTCCCAGCACAAGGAAGTGATAAATGTTTGAGGCGATGGATATGCTCATTATCCTGATTTGATCATTATATATTATATACATGTATCAAAATATCCCACTATGCCCCCAAAATATGCACAACTATTATGTGTTAATTAAAAATAATAAGAAGTGGGTGGCACCTGTGGCTTAGTGAGTAGGGTGTCAGCCCCATATACCGAGGGTGACAGGTCCAAACCCAGCCCCCGCAGAACTGCAACCAAAAAATAGCCAGGCCTTGTGGTGGGCACCTGTAGTCCAGCTGCTCGGGAGGCTGAGGCAGGAGAATCGCAGAAGCCCAAGAGCTGGAGGTTGCTGTGAGTCCTGTGACGTCACAGCACTCTACTGAAGGTGGTAAAGTGAGACTCTGTCTCTACAAAAAAAAATTTAAAAATAATAATAATAATAATAAGGGGAGGGGGGAGGATGGGTGGAGGGAGGGTAATTGGTGGGACCACACCTACGGTGCATCTTACAAGGGTACATGTGAAACTTACTAAATGTAGAATATAAATGTCTTAACACATTTATATTCTAGAAAGAATATGCCAGGAAGGCTATGTTAACCAGTGTGATGAAAGTATTTCAAATTGTATATAAAACCAGCACATGGTACCCCATGATTGCATGAATGTACACAGCTATGATTTAATAAAAAATAATAATAATAATAGTGGGCAGTGCCTGTGGCTCAAGGAGTAGGGCACCGGCCCCATACACGGAGGTGGTAGGTTCAAACCCGCCCTGGCCAAAAACTGCAAAAAAATAAAATATAGTAGTAAGAATAATAGCTTTTAAACATGAAGTGCTGGGACCTTCTCAGGCTTCCAGAACCAGTTTTGTGTCTGCATTGCTAATGAATGTTTGGTTAGACAAGTAGCAGATTTGAACAGAGATTTTATTTTATGATAACCTGTCTCTGGGTAGGAGGGGAATAGCTAACACTTACCTCTGCCAAAAACAACCTAAGAATTGTTCCAGGCAGACTTGACTGAGATCACAACAGTTTACATGCTGCTTAGGAACCATCACCCGTGTCTTCCTTTCTAAGAGAATCTTTATTAGTTCATCCTTTCCTCAGCAATACATTCAGAGAGGATGAGCTTAGGACCAGGAGGAGAACCGTGATTGGTCTAAGAGAGAGTCAGCAAACTGCAGCCCGAAGGGAAATGTAGAGCAGCACCTGTTTTTGTAAATAAAGTTTTATTGGAACACAGCCGCACTTGCTCATTTACATGTTGTCTGGGCTGCATTCTCTCTGCTGCAACAGCAGAATTGAATACTTGTGACAGAGCGTGTGTGGCCCACAAAGACCCCCAAATTTACTCTCTGGTCCTTTACGGAGGAAGTTTTTCAACCTCTGGCCTAGAATGGGGCTAGTGCAAGTGTGTACCTTAAAACAGAAGTATTCAGAGAGAGGGAAGGCGGGAGGAGGGTGGGGCCTTGGTGTGTGCCACACCTTTTGGGGGCAAGACAGGATTGTAAGAGGGACTTTAACTAACAAATGCAATCGGTGTAACCTGGTTTCTTGTACCCTCAATGAATTCCCAACAATAAAAAAAAAAGAAGTATTGACATCACCTGGGCGCTCGTTAGATATGCAGACCCCTGTGCCTCACCCTCACCCAGCCCCACCTGGAATCATAATATCTTGGGGTGAAAACTACTATGAAGGCAAAAAGGAATTTCAAGATTAATTTAAATAAAAATCCTGGGCAGCACCTGTGGCTCAAAGGTGTAGGGTGCTGGTCCCATATGCCAGAGGTGGTGGGTTCATACCCAGCCCTGGCCAAAAACTGCAAATAATAATAATAATAATAATGAAATAAATCAGCTCGGGGCCTGTGGCTCAAGCAGCTAAAGAGCCAGCCACATACACCTGAGCTGACGGGTTCGAATCCAGCCTGGGCCCGCCAAACAAAGATGGCTGCAACCAAAAAATAGCCAGGCATTGTGGTGGGTGCCTGTAGTCCCAGCTACTTGGGAGGCGGAGGCAGGAGAATCACTTGAGCCCAGGAGTTGGAAGTTGCTGAGGGCTGTGATGCTACAGCACTCTACCTAGGGTGACAGCTTGAGGCTCTGTCTCAAATAAATAAATAAATAAATAAATCAAAATCCTCCAATCTTCAGAGCTGGGAACATCATTAGGAGGGAAAAAGAAGAAATAGCTGTTGGAACCCCAATTGCCTTAGTCTCCATTCTCCTTTGGTTGTAGAATTTTTACGTATGGAGGTGCCAAATAAAATGTATACACATTTTGGCTCAGTGCCTATAGCTCAGTGAGTAGGGCGCCTGCCACATACACCAAGGCTGACAGGTTTGACCCGGGCCCGGGCTAGCTAACCAACAATAACAACTGCAACCAAAAAATAGCCCAGCATTGTGGCGGCACCTATAGTCCCAGCTGCCTGGGAGGATGAGGCAAGAGAATCGCTTAAGCCCAAGAGCCGGAGGTTGCTGTGAGCTGTGACGCCACAACTCTCTACCGAGGGTGACATAATGAGACTCTGTCTCAAAAAAATTAATAAATAAAAAAGGATACACATTTTAGAAGAGGGAAAAAAATCTGTATTAAATTTTTTATACTCAAGTAACTTTTTTTTTTTTAATTATTTATTTATTTTATTTATTTATTTTTTTATTGTGGAGAAGGGGTGGGGAAAGAAGGCGGGGGAAGAGGTGCGTGACAGGGTCGGGCCAGTGGCATGGTACCACGTTGGCTGCATCTAGGTAGAGGCAGTTTCAGGCCGGGCCTTGCTGAGTCGTTGCTACGCACAAGTAGCTCGATGGATCTACTTCTAGTCAGGCTCGGGAAGTTGAACTAGGCCTCAGGCACATGGCAGGGCCCAACAATTCCCTCTTGCTTTTCAAGTAACTTTTATTATTATTATTATTTATTATTTTTTTTTTTGCAGTT